>CAMOHE010045583.1:0-19076 GCA_946598075.1 Artocarpus hirsutus | reverse complement strand
TCTCTCAGACATTCCCATATTTGCTGCAAGAATAACAAACACTCCAAACCTTCACTTCCAACACAGAAACAGAGGCCAAAATTGCAACTTTGAAGCTGTCAAACTATACCAAACGTTCAATCAGAGGTTAGGATTGATTTTAACAACTTCAAACTCATGTTTTGAACTTGCAAATTCTGATTGTATTATCTAAATTCGTGCTCACGAAGTCTGGTTTTAAGCTCAGCTAGAGCAGTTTTACTTTGAGCTTACTGGAACAAAATTCTGCTTTGCATGTAATGATCTGAGTTTGCATGGACTTAAACAACATATAATCTGATTTTGTACAACATATTTCGTCACAAATTCATGACTCATTGGGTTAAAACTGAATTGAAGATAGTTTTTACAATTTTTGTTTATTTTTGGAATAATGTGCAAAAATGCGTGAAAATTAGGGGAAAGTGTTTTAGTGTTAACTTATGGTTTTTGAACATTATCCACGCTCTGAGATTTGTAAAAAACAGGTTGGATTAAGCTTTGAAACTCGGATTAGTCGAAACTCAAAATCTAGAAATTTTTTAGATTTTGACAGATCGACAGGCCAAACTCATCTTTCGACAGGCCGAATGCAAATAGTTCGGCAAGTCGGACTCAAATAGTCGATTGGTCGAACATCAACAATTTAGCAAGCCAGACCTAAAAGGTCAACAGTCTGATAGTGCTGCATAAAAATAGCAGTTTTTCACTAGCTTTTATCGTTTAATGATTAAAAAAAAAAAGATTTTGATTTTGTGACATAATTATTTGGACTTTAAAGGCACACTAAGAACCATGAATAGCATAGTAGAGACGCATGTCGACATTTAGAGATTAATGTATTAAGTCTTCATCCAAGGTTACTTGCAGTTCCAAGGAACTAACATTTAGCGAAATGGAGATTCGCGATGTAGGCGTGAACGGTGCTAGGAAATGTGGTAGGACTCTAAACCTTTCTTTTCAATAGCAGCGATCTTAAAATGAGTTTCAGTCACACTATTTCTTTCTTAAAATGTTTTTAAGAAATAAGTTGATGTTATTTATTTATTTCCACTAGATGTTGAACATGATCATAATGATTGATAATGAATGATGATAATGATGACGATGAATTAATGATAATGAATGAATTATAATGAATGTAAATGATAATCCGGATACTTAGAGAATGATATGACTAAATGATAATGGACATCGAATGGACACTGAACCCCATTTGGAATGAAATGATAGTGCATGATGCGACATAGTGATTTGGTCGTGCAGAGAACGACCTTAGGGGCAGGTTTCGAAACTTAGCTGAGCCACTATGGTGATAATACAAGACATTGCACATAATAAATGTTGATTCATGATTTGAGGTAATTACAAGTAGTGGACGACAAGTGTGAACCTGTTTAATTACTTATTGTAAGTTCTGATGATCACAAATAATGAGAGGTAAGTGTGGATTTGTTAAATATTTAATATTTCTGTAATTGCTTTTAAATTATTTTATTTTATTTTATTTCTTTTTATTTTTTGAACGATTTTGTAACCCAAGTCTTATTGAGACTTTCGCTCATATTTTTCTTTTTCTTTTTTATTTTCCCCCTTTAGGTGATTCGTAAGATGCCGTCGAGTAGGAAACTGCTGACATTCTCACGTGGACTGTGAGATGATTGGCTTATCTATTTATTTATTTATTTATTATATTTTCAAGGCATGTCACAATATGGACTATGTTTTTTTTGAGGTCATTTAAGAAATTTCACTTACAAAATTTTAAGGAGTAATATTTCATAAAGAGTTAAAATTTTACACATTTTTAATAAATTTCCAAAAAATGATTTTCTTACTAAACAAAAATTGACATGTTTAGTTAAACTGTTTAATTATTTTAATTAATCCATCACGTCACCATCTAAGTTTGAGTTTGTGACTGTCCATCGTAAGAATTTGAGAGCGGATCTGAGTATAGGATTCATTCAAGCCGTAAAAAATTGCGTGACGTACTCCTGGTGATGGTAATCCATCCAAGCTTTCATACCTCCTTAAATGACAAACAG
Source organism: Artocarpus hirsutus (assembly GCA_946598075.1). Lineage (NCBI taxonomy): Eukaryota > Viridiplantae > Streptophyta > Magnoliopsida > Rosales > Moraceae > Artocarpus > Artocarpus hirsutus. Next base: position 17,010 of record CAMOHE010045583.1, on the reverse strand, counting down.
ACACAAAGGGTGATCTACGTTGTTTTGCTAAATGACATATTGAACAATGATCAAGATGATTAGAGCTCTGTAAAAGTTGTAATTCATTTCTTAGAGTGTGAATTTTTACATAACAGACTTGGAAAACGCTAGACAACGCATAAAAGAACGAGAATAGCAAGAAATTAAAAAAAAAAAAGTATAGACGACAAAGGTAACGAAGAAGATGGGCTTTAAAAATTAAAACCACGACGTTTTTTTGGTAAATATTGACCCAATCTAACATGATGACAATAAGTATAATTTGCACTGAGCAATGATATTTTTAATAGTTACAAAATATTTTGAACTGGTTATTGAAAATTACAATTAACAGGTAAATTAATGATTCAATATAATTATATAAAAACCATATAATTTATTGACTAAATAAATATATAAATGGAGTAACTTCAACAATTGTACGCGTCTACGCAGAACGGTATAGTACATATTAAAATTAACACTTGCAATGAGCTAATGAAAGAGCTTCATAGTAAAGGGAAGATAATAAGAAAACTCCTCGATCGTCACCCTTACTTTATTCTATCTTTCTCTTCTTCTTTTTTTTTTTAAAAAAAAAGTTTGGCTAAATAGTGAATAACCATATGGATATGGATATGGTAGATGAGCCATAATAGCACTAACGTGTTGACGGCGGCGGAGGCGGTGGAGGAGCGTTGAAATGACTGATAGAACTAGGGATAGGAGGCGGCGGTGGAGGTGGAAGCCTAAGAGATGGCGGCTTCGGGTGGAAAGGAGGATGACCGACGTGAACGTAAGGACTACGGGTAGGAGATGGCGGTGGAGGAGGTAGACGCCTACGTCTATGTACTACCACTCTCAACGGTGAAGGAGGGAAAACATGTACATCTCCTTTCGTACTCTTATCCCCATAACTAACAACATGAGGAGCAACTAATAATAGTACTAGTCCAACATGGACCAAAATTAGCAATGAAAATGGAGGATATGAAAATTTAACAGTCATTTTTTTTTTTAAAGTATGATTGAGCCTTGTAGCTTCATAAGCTTGTTATATAGATGTATTATATTCAAACCAAGTAGATCTAAAAGCGTTGCTCACGCGTCTTTGGAAAGAAGAGCGAAGCCATGTATTAATGTGTTAAAAGCTGGAACACGTAGAATCATTGAAATTTCGATGGTCATGGCATTCTTAAGACGAGAAGTTTCTTGGTAAGTCCAAGAAAAAGACGAGAAGTTTTCTACATAATAATAGTAATAAAAAAATTTAAAAAAAAAAAAAAAAAAGACGAGAAGTTTCTTGGTAAGTACTTGGCTCGGGAAGGAGAAGTCAACGGAGAGTAGGTGTAGAAACAGGAGTGTATTGAATGTGTATATATATTATGTAGAATATATATATATATATGGGTACTGTCGGCAGAAATCGAATCTTGGATTGGTGATTTCTTAAGGAATCATTTTAATCCTGACCTTGAGTTAAAGACCCGAGATCATAATTGGATCATCGTTATATCATGTAGAAAAGGAAGTCAACTGAAACAAGGAACATAGAGATTTACTAATTCATTGGCCATTATTGATTAAGTTAAACAAGAATCACCAAGAATCTAAAACTACCAAGCGTTGTAAAGTCCCACATTCCCCGATTCGGCTTCGAATTAAAGTGCTAATGCTAATGAGACTAGAAACGGCTCGCTGTTCCGTTTCCCACTACATAGGTTTTGGCCACATTCTCGATGTTTGTCCGGCTATTATATATTTTTAAGGAGTGTGAAGTCTGTTTTAATATCCTTTTAATTTATCACTTCATGTAGAAAATTACGGGAATAAACCTTCCTGGTAAGGTCGTTGTGGGGGTTGGAAGGGGCCTCTAGTCCCCGACAGACCCTAGACCAAAATTTTGTAAAGAATGATAGCACCGCAGATGTGAAAAAGCCATATGTCCTCAATGCCGTAGAGTAAAAAGTTAAGGCCATAGCGTTGTGCTACGAATTAGCCTTATTTTGGGAAACTTACCCATTTTTTTATGTACTCCTATAAATAAGAAATACGAAGGCTTATTTTTGTAACTCAGAAAAATTCTAAAAAAAGTGTGTAACTTTTCTTTCGTAAACTTCTTCGTCATAGGAATTATTTTACAAGCAGTTGAAAATAGACGTAACTTTTATGTAGAGAGTGAATCATTATAAATTTTGTGTGTTTTTATTTATTTTTTGTTTCACGTATTTTCGCTCTTAGTAAAATTAAGATTTCTAATTCGCAACAAATATTTAAGTTGGGGTAATGTTACATATGGACGAAAGTAAGCCTCCGCCCCTTAAACTTTTTTCTTTCAATATTGTATATAAAATTTTATAAAAAATTATATTTTAATCCCTCTAAAATTATATTCCACTCCTTTAAAATTTTATATCTATTTCATTTAATTTTTCTTAATAATGTTACTATATACTCCGTTCTTGATTATTATTATTATTATTTTGACTCTGTATTTAAGTTCTTTCAGCATTAAGAAGAAAGAAAGAAAGAAAGAAAGAGCATTCATAAACGAAAAATCAAAAGTGACTGTTGTGATTCAATCATGTGACGATGCTATTATTGGTATTTTATAACCTAATTGCATGGTTTTTACAAATTATATAAATAGGAATCTATTATTTCTCCATAATTCCACTCCTAATATTGGGTATAAGAAAGCAACAAAGAAAGAAAGAAAGAGCATTCATTAACGAAAAATGAAAAATGACTGTTGTGATTCAATCATTGGAGAGCTTTACAACTTTAAAGTTCAAATGAATGCTCCAAACACCACAGACGAGAAGTAAAAAAGGAGAAAAACATCAACAAATTTGAAAAGAAGGAGAATAGCAAGAAATAGAAAAAGGAGATGACAAAGGAAATGAAAAGGATAGGATCTGAACCCACGACGCTTTTTATGGTTACTGTTCCAATCTAACGTGATGACAAGTAGAATTTGCACAAAGCAAGGATCATTATAATATTTTGAGCTAAATTTTTTTTAAACTGGTTATTGAAACTTACAATTAACAGATAAATTGATAGCATAATTTTATAAAGTCCATCTAATTTAAACTATTACATAAAGTAACTTCAATAATCGTACGCGTCTACCCAGAACAGTACAACTTACTGAAATAAACACACAGTATGAACTAATGAAATATCTTAATAGTAAATTAGGGAAGATAATGAGGAATCTCCTCGATTGTCACCCTTAATTTATTCTGTCTTTCTACCTTCTTTTTCTCTTTGTAGGCTAAATAATAATAAGCATGTGAATAATTGATATGGTAGATGAGCCATATAAGAGTACTATGATATTGATGGCGGTGAAGTTGGCGGTGGTTATGAAGGCGACATGTTTCATATCAACGGCGAAAAGGCGGAGGAGGCGACGGAGGAGGAATGTTGAAATGAATGATAGGACAAGGACTAGGAGGTGGCGATGGTGGTGGCGGTGCATGCGGAGGTGGTGACTTGTAGTGAACGGGAGGATTACGCTTTGGAGATGGCGGCGCAGGAGGTAGACGCCTACGTTTATGTACTACTGCACTCAACGTTGACGGAGGGAAAACATGTGCATCTCCTTTAGTGCTCTTGTCCGCATAACAAACAACATGAGGAGCAACTAGTAATAGTCCTAGTCCAGCATGGACCAAAATTAGAGGATATGGAAATTTAAGAGTCATATTTTTTGTTAGTATGATGAGCCTTGTAGCTTTATAAGCTTTATATATAGATGCATTTTTCATTATTCGTCTAGTGGCTAATATTGTAATTATTCAAAACCAAATAGGTGAAAAAGCGTTGCACACACGTCTTGGGAAAGTAGAGCGAAGCCGTGTAATGAAACACGTAGAATCATTGAAATTTCGATGATCGTGGCATTATTAAGTCCGAGAAAAAGACGAGAAGTTTTCTGTATAATAATAGTAATAAAAAGGACAAAAAACAAAAGACGAGAAGTTTCTTGGTAATGACTTGGCTTGGGAAGAAGAAGTCAACAGAGAGTCGGTGTAGAAATGAGAGGGTGAGAAAAGAGAGAAGAGTATATTGAAAGTGTGTGTGTGTGTATATGTTATGTAGAATTTATATATGAGTATTGTCGGCAGAAATCGAACCTTGGATCTGTGATTTCTTAAGGAAGCAATTCAAATCCTGACCTTGAAATTAACAGTAGTTGACTGCACTTGAGTTAAAGAACCGAGATCATGATTGGATAATCGTTATATCATTTAGAAAAGGAAGTTAACTGAAACAAGGCACATAGAGATTTACTAATAAATTGGCCATTATTGAATAAGTTAAACAAGAATCACCAAGAATCTAAAACTACCGAGAGTTGTAAAGTCCCACATTCCCTGATTCGGCTTCGAATTAAAGTACTAATGCTAATGCAACTAGAACCGGCTCACGGTTCCGCTTCGGCCACATTCTCTCGATGTTTTTCCTGCTATTATATATTGTTAAGAAATGTGGAGCCTAATTTAATGTCTTTTTAATTTATCACTCCATGCAAAGGATTACAGGGATCGACCTTCTCGTAAGGTCGCTGTGGGGTTGAAAGGGGCTTCTCGCCCCTGGCAGCCCCTGGACCAAAATTTTGTAAAGAATGGTAACTCCACAACTAGCACCGCGGATGTAAAAAAGCCATATGTATTTAGGGCTGTAGCGCCATAAAGTAAAGACCGCAACGCTATGTCATGAATTAGCCTTATTTTGGGAAACTTACCTATTCTTTGGTGTATTCCTATAAATAGGAAATGGTAAAACTTATTTTTGTAACTCAGAAAATATAGAATGAGATATAGGCTAAAGAAAAATTCTAGAGAAATTATGTGTAACTTTTCTTTCGTAAACTTCTTCGTCATAAAAATTATTTTCTATGCTGCTAAAAATAAATATAATTCTCACATTAAGAGTGAACCATTATAAATTTTGTATGTTTTTATTTACTTTTTGTTTCGCGTGTTTTCACTCTCACTAACATTAAGGTTCCTAATTCACAACATATATTTAAGGGTAAACTTTACATATAGATGAGAGTAGACCGCCACTCCCTAAACTTTTTTTTTCAATATTGTATATAAAATTTTACAAAAAAATTATATTTTAATCCCTCTAAAATTATATTCCACCTCTTTAAAGTTTTATATCTATTTCATTTAATTTTTCTTAATAATGTTACCATATACGCTGTCCCTGTATTTAAGTTCTTTCAGCATTAAGAAGAAAGAAAGAAAGGAAGAAAGAGCATTCATAAACGAGAAATGAAAGGTGACTGTTGTGATTCAATCATGTGATGATGCTATTATTGGTATTTTATAACCTAATTGCATGGTTTTGACAAATTATATAAATAGGAATCTATTATTATTTCTCCATAATTCCACTCCTAATATTGGGTATAAGAAAGTGAATAGCCTCTCATCTTTTTCTTGTGTTTTCGTAACTTTCTTTTTTGCTTTTATTTTATAACAGCGACAAGGTAAGTACAATAATAATAATGATACTAACAGCAGCTGTTGCCAGATTGATGCGTGTACAGAAGACTTTGTGAATCTGGAAAGAAATAAAAATTTGATCATAAGAGCGGATCGCAACATCACAACATTGTATAGTCATTACCCATCCACTACCTTTTCAACCACATGGAAGCCAAGTCCTTCAACTCATACAAACACAACTAATAAATGTACAAGACTATGTTCTAAAATTAACAAAAGACATGGTTAAAAATCATAAAACTTTGAAAAAGATCAACTTTGAAGAAGCACTCTTCCCCCTTTGGCGGCGCAACTCATTATCAGTCAATCACTTTAGGAAACACAAACCTTGGGCCCCACGGTACAATTGGCTGCTTATCCTCGTACTTAACGTCCTTCGAGACCTCCATTTTGCAAACACCATAAGAAACGCCACTAAAGGACTGTACAAAGGACAACAATTTAATCAACCTGAGGTAACCAAAAATACAAAACTATCTTACCTTGAATGAACCAAAGGTCACTTCTTTCTTCCGATTTCGCAATTGGGCCATCGTGATCTTGTCATATGCCTTTTCTAGCTACACAAATGAAAAATCATCCAAGTGCTATCTTTCTAGGTAGTAACACAACAACAGAGAGAGAGTTGGCAACTCACTCTGGCAGCAGTGGCTTCATCACCTAAAAAAATACTCTTATCTTTTGGAATTGTGAAGTAATCCACTACAAATTATAGGGTTTAATTACAGAAGAAGTCATGATAGTGTGAAAATATACCAGTGGCTGCTCACAGAGCCAACAAAAATCAGTTAGTGCCCCCAGCCCCACCTGCATTGCAGATCAAGCAGCACCATTTAACAGAGGCTTGGCGAATAAGAACATCTTCATATGTTATGTGAAAAAAAGAAGGAGAGAGACAATCAACAGAAAAAACTTCCAAAAAAAAGAGATAAAAAAATGGCATCTTAACCCCTTCAGGTACCATCTCCCAGCCTGCTAGTTCTTCACGTTCAAGACATCCAACCTCTTCAACACAACCTATATGGTCAATGAAGCCATACAAAAGTGTTAAAATTTCATCTACAATAATTGGTGGTGAAGATAGGAGAGAGACAATCAACAGAAAAAACTTTCAAAATCACAGTTTTTTCCCCAATTCAAAGCAAAAGTTTATCTCAAAGTATGGTTTCCTTACCCTTTCAAAAAAGGGTACCAAAGCCACCTTTTTCCGAAATTGTTTAAGAAGCATATTCATAATCCAAAACTGGAATTCTGCCGCGAATTTTTTTTCAAAAGCTGCCGCGCATTTCTTCAAATACCCCTTCTAAATAGTTGGAGGACAGAAATAGACAACTTATCAAAACACCTACTTAACGTAATGCTTGAAAAGTAGCATAGTAGTAGTTCTATTATATCCATGTTAGTCACAAACTATCTACAGTTTAAACAAGAACAAAGATTGCATTTTTTCTACTTAATATCAGAGTAATTTACTTCTTCACTTTTGCAATATTGATTGGTGTCTAGAGTAAAAGGGCAAATTCAAATTCAACCAAACAAGATATCAGAGAACTTTCAAACATTTATCATATTGAGAACCTAAAAGTCTTGAAACAGGATAATGTTCTGGGAACTTAATATCAGTAATTCCTTTCACAGCATAAATTTCACCTGAAGAAGTCCTCCGTCGCAACCTTACTTGCAGCATGAATCCATAAACGGCCTTCGAAGAAAAACACAATATCCTTGAAATGAGATACATTTGAAGAAAACCTTTCAATTTAATTGTGTTTTAGTTTGTCTAAAATTTAAATGAAAACGACTTATTAAATTAAGTGTGGTTAGAACCAATTTTGATTAAAAATATTATAGCATTGTGAAGGCTTTACACTCTAGTAATTTTTTTTGCTAGCTTTACAATGTTTGTTAGTTAGAAACAATTGGTTATAGCTAAGAGCCAAATACCCTATTAAATCAAATTATTTAAAACAACAAAAGAAAACAATTTGAACAGTTAAGACAAAGAAGAAAAGCTAGAAATCTCCTAAAGTTGATAAACGACATGCATTCTAAACCCAAAAAAGCATGTGCCCTTTTGTTTCCAGAATCCACTCAAGCTTATTAAGTTCAGAATTCAGACAAGCTCTAGCAAAGCCCAAATATCAAAAACATGACCTCTATGGTAAAAACCCAATTAAAAGCGTTAGAATTAGCAAACTCTTAGCAAATCAACTTGGCAATTAGAATTGGCAAACTCTTACCTAATCAACTTAGAAAAGTAAAAATTTAATTGGGATTTTTAAAATCAAAATCAAAGATTTTAATGGGTTTGATTTGTTACCTCTGGTCGGAGCCGGCCAAGACCTTCCCTCAATACGCTTAATCCCGTAAACGAGCAGAGAAGCCCAAGGCTGGTGTATAGTCAAACATGGGTTCGTATAATTGCCGTACGAATTTCTTCCTCTCCTCTCTCTCCTCCACCGAGAAAAGGCAAGAACTTGGGGAATACTCGATGAAAAAATTATCCTTTTTTTTCCTTCTTTTTCCGGAAAATATGGACCTTTTTCGACTTGAAGATAAGTAGTTTTAATCCTTTGCTCGCTGCTGAAAAAGTAGGGAACAATGCCTCAGTCCCAGATTGAGTCTGCTAGCTACTATTTTTCAGCCAATAAAAACCCAAAACAATGGATAGTTCATTCATTTTCTTTTAGTATTTGTAATATATTGAATTGAATAAAAAGATTTAATACATAATTAAGTGTTCGCCACCAATATTTATAGGGAAAATTGTATACACATGTTCAGCCCTCTCCCAAGCATCGAGTAGACACAATTGCTTTATATATATATATATATATATATATAGTATATATACACAAAGACAATTTTTAACCATAAATGATTCTGAAATTGCATAAATTGAAAAGTATAATTTTGGATCTATTTTTTATTTTTCTTCTTTTTTTTCCGTCTAATAAAAAGTGGTCACCACCCACTTGTCGCCCCCTCTCTCTCTCTCTCTCTCTCTCTCTCTCTTTTTCTCTCTCTAAACAACTCATTGGGAAAGCGAGTAATCTCCACTTCCTCCGACCTTTTTTTTCTAAACTCCAAAAAGTCTCGAAGCATGTCTCTGATTCTCGTCTCCACGCCTCAAACGATTCCTTTCTGACTTAAACGACAACAAAGCTTTCCACCTCTCGCACTCTTCCCTCTCCCTGCAGCCAAAGCAAAGGCATGCTTTTCGCTCCTCACTTCCCTTCTCCCTCTTCTTCTTCTTCTGAGCGATTTCTTCTCTCTCTCAGTCAAATCCAACAAAGCCGTTGACTTTCGACCGACAATAATGGAGCAATCGCTCCTCGACGATATAATCAATCGGCTTCTCGAAGTCCGAGGGCGGCCGGGAAAGCAGGTTCAGCTTTCCGAGTCGGAGATCCGCCAGCTCTGCGTTGTTTCTCGTGAGATTTTCTTGCAGCAGCCCAATTTGTTGGACCTCGAAGCACCCATCAAGATTTGTGGTATTTTATTCAGAAACCATTCCTTTTTCACGTTTTCTTTCTGTTGTTGAACTCGATTATGGGGGTTTTTTTTTTTTCTCAAAATCCGAAATTCGCTTTTCGCACCCCATTTATTTAAGCAGATGAACTTTGTACCATTTTTTTTTTTTAATTTTGGTTGTGGATAGGGCTCAATTAGGTCATTTTAGGGCATTTCAGTTTTTTTTTTCCCTGAAGAATATGAGCCTTGGTTGATTTTTTTTTTTTCCTTTTTTTCAGTAAAATTGAAATGAAAAATTTACGGTATTCTATTCGAATTCTACTTTATTGTGTCTTCAGCTTGGACTGATTTGGGTTTGAAAATGGTTTATCCATCTGACAGAGCTTTTAATTATTTACAAGTACTTTTAGTGATTGATGCAATAAGCAATTTTTAGAATAATTGTGTTATCTCTGATAATTTGCTTGATTGGTATGAGCAAATTCACATTTTAAGGCCAAGAATGCATATTTACATTGGGTGACCCTGTATTCACTTCTGGATATGATTTGCTTGATTTGTTATCAATTCAATATTTGTTCTTGACGATATTATGCTCATTTTTTCACCTTGTTGGTTGATGTAGAAAGCCCAATTAATAGGTCTTGTTATGCTTGTTGGTATATTTTGATAAAGCTATGTCATTGGTGAATTGCAAAACTTTGAAGACTTTGTAGGTTTGTGCATTATAATGGTTGATTAACGTTCGCAGTGGATTGAAAACTGTAGTTTATAAATGAATTTATGTTTTTTTCTCCTTGCGGATTGATGGTTTAGTAACTGCTTATGCCTTCCATCGAGTGTCAGATATTGTATGGCTGGTTCCCATCCTCTTGTGTTGTTGACACGACACAGATACATGATTTTATCAGTTTTGAGTGGAACCAAATATGCGTGAAAATCATCAGTTACTTGCATCTGTAGCTCTCACCTAAGTGATGGTTTGTTTCTGATAAAATATTTTTGCAATGGCAACATCTTTGGTCCCTTAAGGTTATGAAACTTTGAGGGGAATTTATAGGAGGTGGATCAATAGTAGTAGCCTTTAAAATTACTGTAATGACTTTGTGGTATAATATACCTTGGATTAAGTGCTCTCCTCATTCAGGTTGTAAGTAATGATGCTGCTCAAAAGATAGGTAATATTCTTTTGATGGGATAGCAGGTAACAATTTTAATAATGAAAATATCGCTGATTTTGTTCTTATTAACATAAAAGCGAGATTTCAGTTTGCGTTGATTCAATCCATTTTGCCTTGCAAAGAGTCTTTTTGCTTGTTAATGAACTCGGTTCTTGGTATTCAGGTGACATACACGGTCAATATTCTGATCTTTTGAGGCTTTTTGAGTATGGTGGACTACCTCCTAAAGCCAATTACTTATTCTTGGGGGATTATGTGGATCGTGGCAAACAAAGTCTGGAGACAGTTTGCCTTCTTCTTGCATATAAAATAAAATATCCTGAGAATTTTTTCCTTTTGAGAGGCAATCATGAATGTGCATCCATAAACCGCATTTATGGATTTTATGATGAGTGTAAAAGAAGATTCAACATAAGGCTTTGGAAAACATTTACAGATTGTTTCAACTGCCTTCCAGTGGCAGCCCTGATTGATGAAAAGATCCTCTGTATGCATGGGGGCCTTTCTCCTGACCTGCAAAATTTGGATCAGATACGAAACCTACAGCGGCCGACTGATGTACCAGATACGGGTTTGCTCTGTGATATTCTCTGGTCTGACCCGAGTAAAGAGATTCAAGGTTGGGGGATGAACGACAGGGGAGTTTCATATACGTTTGGTGCTGACAAGGTCACAGAGTTTCTTCAGAAGCATGATTTGGATCTCATATGTCGCGCTCACCAGGTAAAGTAGCTTTAGTAGTTTCTAGTTATTTTTTAAAAGTCTTTAGCCTTTGGTTTTGTTCATATCGTGCCTTTGCTATCCAAACATTTTGCTTTCAGATTAAAAATGTTATTTTGGTTTACTTTTTATATGGTAAGTCATGCGATTTTGTGTCCATCCATTATGAGCTTCAATTCGTCATCATTTCCTTCTTCCAAATTCCATGCTCCGCTTGGTATAGGGACAGGCATCAGCAATTGTTAGCTCCATTGGTTACAGTACTTTGCACTGACTACAGGGGACATGATTTTGATATATTTTTGTTGCCTCATAATCAATGTGCTTATATTTGTGTGTTACTATTTGCAGGTTGTGGAGGATGGATACGAGTTCTTTGCAAACCGCCAACTTGTAACTATTTTTTCGGCACCAAACTACTGTGGGGAGTTTGATAATGCTGGTGCAATGATGAGTGTGGATGAGACGCTCATGTGCTCATTCCAAATACTAAAGCCATCAGACAAAAAGGCAAAGCTAAACTTTGGGAGCACGACCACAACTAAGCCTGGAAATCCTTCGACAGCTGCCAATGTTTTTGGGAGCACAACTACGGCCAAACCGGGAAACACTCCAGCAGGAGTCAAGGTAAATGCAACTTCTACTTAAAAAGGGATAAATTTGCGTTTATTAAATTAGGCTCTCAATGATAACTTTGTTGCGAATTTGCAGCATTCACTGCAAAGAATTTAACCTACAAAATAGTTAACGTATTCTTTGACCAAGTTCTATGTTTCTTTTGGTTTTGCAGTCCTTCCTTGGCACCAAGGTATGACATTTGCTTTTTGGCAGCTTAGAGAAGGTACCACTGGCCCATTTGGCTCGCGAACATGTCAGGTTTATAACTAAAGTTTGATGCCCATTAAGCATTAATTTCAGTTGTAATATGTTAAATTGTAAAATTGGAAAAGGAAAATGTCTTTAGAAGCTAATTTAAAGCATGTTTCCCTGATTTAAAATTGGGTTTGGAGATAAAAAGAAGGGCTCTGTAATCAGTTTCTCTTCCTTCTTTGTACACTACCTAGCTGCTATAATTTGTTGGTATGCACTATTAAATTAAATATCCCCTTGCTCTTGGAACGATAAAGAAACTGTCAAAAACACTAGTCATTCTGTTTTATTTTCCTCAGTTGGAAAACAAATTTTCCAAGTACTGCTTTTTGTTGACAGATTCTTATATCCTGCAATGCTTTTTTCAACTACTTTTCTTGCGGCACAGAAAGTTTGCTGTTATTTTTTTTTTTATATTGTTGGTCATTATTTGACTCTAGATTATGTGATATCAATTTAGTGGCCATAATCAGTTTGGGATCTACTGGGAGATTCGGAGGATGTCTTCATGTACTATAGTTGTTGAATTATAGGAATAATATATCCTGTACATTGAGAAATTATTCTAACAGGAGACATTGTTCTCTTTTTCTTTCTCACACGTAATTGTCAAGGAGGTTCTAACAGTGGACCTTCTTGACCTTCCTAGTGTCTTTAAATTGGCGAAGAATAATGAATGATGATATGGTGGAGTGGTGCATTGGATAATGGGTGCATATTCTGAACCCAACTAAGAAAATTGTGTCCACAAAGTCTTGATCTACCAAAATTGGTGGTGTACTTGATCACTATTTTGATAGAGACGCCATAGTAGTTTGTCGACTCTAATCAATCACCCAAGTGCCAGTTTAAGTTGTTTATAATGGGAAACTCGTATGATTGGTTTCTTTTAAAAAATAAATAATAGTGACTCTATAATTGGTTTCTAACGCAGGCTATTCCCAAAGCAATAAGTAAATTTCAAGTCCAACAACATCTACCCAAACCAAAAAAAAAATCCTACTGAAAATTATTATATTGGACCAGACATCATGCACAACCTCCGAATCTCAACCAATGTTACCAAGGTCAGGTCCTCATTGAACTGCTTTGCTAATTGCGAAATTGAGGACTGCTTCGATGTGGTGGTGTATGTTTCGAAATTGTTTGATGTGGTCTAAATTATTTTTTTTTTAGATTTGACGGTTAAAAAACAAATACTTACTAATAAGTACTTTTTTGGTTCCCACTAGAAAAATTGTGAAATTTTGAAATTATTTTTAGAGAACTTCTATAGTAGGAACTGTTATTTTTTTCTACTAAAGGAAATTGTTGTTATAGTGTCTAGATTAATTTTTAAACAGTTTAATCTACGAGAATTCATGTTAAAATTTTACAATGCATAACACAATTATTTTCAATCATAGATCAAACCATCAAAAAGTTAAAACGGTAGTCCTTATCCATAGGTAGAAAATACATTTCCTACCGTAAGAATATCCTCCTTTTAATAGGGGCTTGAAGCGAACCAAACGTAGGTACTTGTGTTGTTCTATACATAGTGAAAACAAATGGGCGATCATCAAAGTAGCTTTTGGAACCTAAAATGGGGTCGCTAGTTCCAGAATTCTCTAAATCCAAACCATAAGAACTTTATTTAATGAACCAAAGAATTCCAAGGTACTAAAAAAATCTATTAATAGAACAATGCCTGAAATTTGGTCTTCTTTTTTTTTTCCCCCATAAACCATTGCATAATTTTCTTTTCTTTTCTTTTCTTTTCCTTGAATGCCACCGAATAAGAACTGCTTGTATTATTCCTTAAAAAAAAAAAACAAAAGAAACAAAAAAAAACAAAAACTCCTTATATGCCATCTTTGCGGGTGTGTATATATATACACGTATGGAATAGGTGTACAGATTCTTTTCAAAACCTGTTGAGGGTTAACTGTACTGTCCCACGGGTAGGACCTATTCAAAATCTTTGCCCGTTGGAGCACGTATAGGGCCGGCAATTTGGGTCACGACACAATGACACGACATGAACCCAACATGAAAAATGCAGGTTAGGGTTGAGAAAATAGGCCTTGGGTTGGAGTTGGGTCGAACCCGTCTGACCCACACAAAAAACGGGTTGGGTTAGAGTCAATCCGAATCAACACAAAATCAACCCGAAATAACCCGCCAAAAACGTGTCAAAATCATGTTAACTCGAAAATTGACCTAAAAATTGTTAATCAACCCATGTAACTCAAATTGAACTCATGTGACCTTAATGCAATCCATATAACCTGAAATTAATTTTAATGTGTCAAATTAGTCTAATATTTGTTGTATATCCAACTTGACATGATTCGTATTTCTAGCATATTTGTTTTTGTTAAACTTAACAAAGTTTTGTTAAATTTTTTGATGGTTTTGTTTTGTTGGCTTATTGTTTATTTTGTAGGCTTATTGTTGGGTCTATTGGGTTTAGCGGGTCAATGTGTCGTATCTACACGAACATGCATAAGTAGCATATTGACATGTTGCACGGGTCGGGTCGGGTCAACCTGTCTACATTTCAAGTCATGTCCGGGTTGGGCTTTTTTTGACCTATCGGGTCATGGGTCGGGTTTGGGTTGGCTTATTAGCTGTTTAAATAAGGGCTCAACCAGACCTAAACCTGACCTGTGGACTCGAATTGTTAGCCTTAAGCACGTGGTAGTTGTATGAATGACAATATCATATGATACATTGTGTTTAAATATTAGTTAGAGAAGCATACATATGGAACTGTAATACAGATTATAACACGACGACACGACACGAATCCGATACGTTTTTTTTATTAGTTATAGTTAACAAAATTAACTACTAGTTATTTTAGTGTAAACTTGAAACTGACCCGTTCAAAAAGCGAGTCATGTTTGGGTCAACTCTCATAACACTAAAATGACCCGCCTAACCCGTGATTAATTACCTAAATATTTTTTGAAATATTTTCTCTTATTATCAAATATACCCATAGGACAAAACCCTAACTCACTTAATCTCATACCAAGCTTCAAACTAACCTTGTGTTTAGCAAAAGTAGTTTATACCACTTTTTTAGTTATAAACAATGTAAAGCTCTCACATGTTACAATAATAATGAAAAAAATTACAACAGTGTAAAGCTTTCACATGCTACAATAAAAAAAGTTCTAACCAACTGCTCTCACCATCCTGCCAAACACCCTAAATTGATTTTAACTCTTAAACAATAAAAAAATGATTTTAGATTGATCACTTAAGGCTGTTATTTTGTAAGATGTTTTTAAAAATTTTAGGACTTAATTTTTTGTTTATATAATATGAAACTTATTTGATTTTGAGAAAATTTGTTTTATGTTTATTTTTAAATTATATTAGTGCAAATTCAAAGCTAAAAAAGGTCATAGGTTAATGCGGGTTACTACGAGTTATTGACAGATTGCGGGTCATTAGCGGGTTGCAAGTCATTGGCATTTCATATGTTGCATAAAAAATAAGTTAGTACAAGTCATATTCGTATTAATCCATGTCGGAACAGGTCATATTAGTGTTGAGATTTATCAACCTGTTCATATCATGGGTCGGGTTAGTGTCGAGCTAGTTTATATAAAATTTGACCTTTAACTCGACCTAAATCCGATTCGCCGACACGAATTGCCACCCTTACATACATAACCAAAAGAAACTAGATATCAAGTACAATTGTTTGGTGGGAATCATAAAGTACTTCAATAATGCATACCCAAAACTAAATATATGCGGCACATGTTGTTAGCTGATCCTAGTTAGTCTTTTGTCATTCTTAAGGAAGTGGATGCCGTATGCATGGCTGAAAATATTGAAAATGATAGGCCCATTGACAGATCCTTTTTATCTACCAAAAAAATAATAAATTGTGGTTTTTCATCTCTCCAATTTTTTTAGAGGAGTTAAAAAGGACAACAATTTAAATTTTGTAAAAAAAAAAACATTATAACATAACTAAATTCAGTCAAAACTTTTTTAGTTGGAACTTATTTTCTTAAACGGGTTCGTTAGAGGTGTTGAACGCCGCCTTCATGTGACTACCTTTCAAATTAACCTATACTTAACAATCAACTACTTCAAAGGCAGAAACTGTTTTTTCCTACAAGCACTCCTCAATCTGATTAGACAAAGATGTTTATACTTTGGTCCATATAATTTCTTCTCTCTAAAACGTATCTCATCCAGAAAAATGCCCCCAACAACTTTTTTTCCCCTTTTTACTAAAAAAAAAAATCACTAGCAGGAACTAAAAAGGATACTTGCCGCTGGGTATTCATTCATTCAATTGTCAAATCTATAAAAAAATAAATAAATAAATAAAATAATTTTAATAAGATTTAAAGATTAAAAAACGTACACCAAAGTCCAAAAAAATAAGTGTCCTCACCGTTATAAATGAAAAAAAAAAAATAATAATAATAATAACACATGGGAAGTCCGCTTCTTCCTCTTCTACTTTTAAGAATGCGCTTGTTATGTGTATTAGAGTCCCTTTGAAGTCAATGTTTTCTGCCGCAATTAGCTGCCCATTGTGACTTGTGCACATAGGTTTACACTAGCAAAGTCAGTGGTCCTCCACCTACAATAAGGGCCAAAAAAAAAAAAGTCAACTCGTGATCCTCAATCACTCTACCATGTGATAAGTCAGTGATGATAGCTTATCAACTTAATCACGGACCTCAATCTGATTTTTACACGAATCTAACCCTGTCTCGGCTTCTTCCACCAAATAATAATAATAATAATGATAATAATAAAATGTATCAGCTCGTTCGGTCCAATGTATTGATCAGCCAGAGCACAGATCAGGTTAAACTCATAATTCTTTTTGGCTAGCATATGGGACCCCCTTAGAAAATAGAAATTATTGGTGAAATTATACATGATTTTGTGGTTCTTTTCTATCCTCGTATTCTAAATTTTTCGTTCTGTGTATTCTCAAAGTTTTAGAGAGAAAATAAAACAACATAACTAGGAAGAACATCAAATAAATCATGTAGTGATGATTTAACGATTTTCTCTTCTCTAATTATCAAAAATTCTTCTTCACCTAAGAAAATGAGCTCAACTGATATTAATCTTTGCAAGCCCTCTAATTTTCTTTTCTTTTATTTGTTTATTTTTTGCGAGGAATTCTCCTTGAGTTTTACTAGCTGTAGAATGCAGTTAATGAACGTACAAGTTATACGTTTTACCAAGTTTATGTTTAAGTT
>CAMOHE010045582.1:0-57864 GCA_946598075.1 Artocarpus hirsutus | reverse complement strand
AATTAGAATTAAACGTAGGAAAATAATAAAGCAGAAATAAAGAACACGTCAAATTTATAGTGGTTCACTCTGTTAATGAAGAGCTACATCCACTGTAGTTCACTATCTGGTGGTGTGTGTACAAATAGCAGTATTACAAAGAAAACAAGATGAAGATAAACAGGTAAGAGTTGTCTTTTTCTGTCTCTCTCTCTCTCTGTGTCTTTCTGTCTATATTTCTGTCTATGTTTCTGTATATCTCCTTTTTGAATCCACCTCTCCGCCATATATATACTATGGAGTTGAAACGTGGTCTTTAACCGTCAGATGGAGTGGAGTAGTGCTTCGCAGGTAAATGTGATAATGGGATACGTGTCGGTAGATGATTTGCTGCAGAATCCACTACTTCCTCATATTCCGGTCCTATACTGAGCGTGCGTTAAACGTTGGAACGTGCCATCTGTCGAACCGATACGAATAATCCAGTCGATCGGTTCGTCAAACGATCTGGACGAGTGTTACTCTGAATGAATCGATAATCGGTTTGGGAAGTCATTAACAATCGAATCGAATAATCGATTCGATCGTCCAACCCGTTCGAATAGCTCGATCACTTGTTGGGCCGACAGGGCCCACGGTCAATTTGGGCATGTCCGAATTGTACCCCAACAGTATTGCAAGGTGACAACTAGTGGCTGAGCCAAAAAAAAAATTTACTAATTATTACATAAAAAATGGTTTCTCATATTTTTTTTTTGGACCAAAAAACATGCTTGGCTATTAACTTTAAGCTTTTGTTTTTTCTTTAAAACAATACATTTTGTTAGTAATTTTTTTGTTATCTATTTCTCTTAGGATTATTTTTTATAAAAAAGTATGTACCCTAATTCTAAATACCCTTTATTGTTCAAAATAACCCCGACCAATAGAAAGCTGTAAAATGTCCCCTCTATCTGATTTTGTCTATAATCTAAGTGATTTGTTGTCATGACATCAATAAAAATTAATTAAAATCAATAGATTCTAATTAAATTTATAAAAAAAAATTAAACATCAAGAAAATAATTTAAAAAAACCCCAAATTAAGTTCAACGACTGATCTAACAATACACAATCGTCCTCCATTGCTTTTAGATTAAACTATAAAAAACAACTGGTAAAGAAAAAATAAAAATCTAACAGCCACCCATGATTGAGAGGATAATTTTTTTATTAGTAAAAACTTAAGGTATGTTTATTGTATTTAAAAAAAAAATAAGAGATGATTTAAGGTATGTTTAACAATATGGCATTGCCAAAAAAGATCCCCACCCACCCAAACAATCAATCGCAGTCACCGGAAAAGAGCAAATCTGCCCTTGAGGTTTTATTTTAAGAATTTTTAATTTATGTTTTTTCTTTCAGTTTTTGGATTTTTTTAAAAATGATTTGGTGTGTTTGAAGTCATTAAAGTATTAAAGTATTAGTAAGCTCATTTGGTTTTAACTATAGAATGTTAATCTAAAGACAGAAAAAAGTTCTTATTAATAAAACCTTTTTAAAAGGTCTTTATTGTAGAATTCTTCTTTTTTTAATAATAGAAAAAGTCCTTTTGATTTTTTTTTTGTTGACATGAGAGTGATAAGATCCTCTAAACAATCTTATTTATTAAACTTTATTTACTAATTATGATGTCTCTCTTACACAAAACAATCAAAATAACAATTGGAAAATAAAAAAACTCAAAATTTTTAGAAAATTTTCAAAAAAAAGAAAAAAAAAACCACAGAGGAGGGCAAAGTCGCCGAAGGTAAGGGCAGAGACGCCGCAACAGTGGCTCCATGGGTCACAATCTCTATCCATCGCAACGGTGGGCTTGCAACACCGACAATGAGACAGTTGCGCACCAGCTATGGATTCCTCTACTTCCTCATTGGTCATTGCCGCCGCCTCTCTGTCCATTGTTGCGGCTCAGATCGCGATTGAGATCACAACCCTCACGATCTTGCTCGTGAAGGAATCAAGATCTGGCCTCACGTCACTCTCAACAAGGGAAATTGTCAGAGGGCAGTGGGTATATTGTGGGTCGCGACTTCCAACAGCGGCCAACAACGAGGCACAATTCCCTCAATGAGATCTGCCTATCACGTGGTGTCGCGATAGGAACATGACCATCGTGGGTCACGAACGCAATCACACCCTCGACGGCAAGGTGGCGACTTGAGACTACGACTCCCTCTGTTTGGAACAGCAAGCAATGCTGCCATCACAATCTCAACAACTGCCGTCAACACCATGTTGTCACCAGAGAAGAAGCCCTTTGGGGCTTTTTTAAGAATTTTCAGTTTTGTTTTTTTGTGATAAATTTGGTATGAATGGTTCATTTTATTACAGATGAGCTTGCTTATTTTTTACTATTAGATTTAAATCTGATAGCATAAAAAGAATCTTATAAATAAGAGAAAACAAAGGGTCATATTTTAGAAAATTTTTTTTTTAAATGCTATGATAAAACCCCTCAAAAAGTCTTGTTAATAAAAACTTTTTCCTGGGGCATCTTTTAAACCATTGGATTCAAAATGAAAGGTCCAAAATCAGATTCAAATAAAAGTAAAAATGATCCAACTATACATGATAACAACCATTTTTAATCAAATAACTACAAACAAAAAATGAAAAATATTTAAAGAATTTAAAATTTTTGCCTGAAAAAAATATAACAAAAAAACCACTAAAAAAACGAATACCCTTTAAAATTAATTAAAACAGAACTCCGGCCGGTCGTCGGAGGCATTTCATGATTGCAAGTCCATCTGCACATTGTCCTCGTCTCCATCGTCCTTTTCCCTAGATCCGGCGACGGCGTCTCCTTCTTCCCTGGATCTGGCGGCAGCATCTCCCTGGATTCAGGACAGGCGATGGAATGTGACAGAAACCGTCGCGATAGGGTCGTGGCCTCGATGAAATCTCGACCCAATAAAGGTGTGACCTGTAGATCCGGCATCATCATCAACGAAATCACGATCACAATCGCGCCATCTCCGTCGACAGCAGGTCGCAAACGGTTCGCGAACATCCGCCATCGCAATGGGGCCACCATAAAAATTGACAGTGATCTCTCTGTAGACAATGAGGAGTTGCTGGTAACCTATGATGTGACCTCCGTCGAGATCTGGCATTGCTGACGGCAATTTCCACCCACCCAGATGCCGCCGGCAACCATGGCTTTCTTCGTTTTCAGTTTTTGTTTCTTTTTCAGTTTTTGGTTTTTGGTTTTTTTTTTTTTATTTATTTTTTCACTTCTTTTTTTTTTTTTAATTTAGTGTGTTTGAACTTGATGAACTAATAGTGTACTTGTTTTGCTTTTAAACGTTCCATGCAAATCTTACGAGGTGTTTGATAGTGGTAAAAATCATTCAATTTTTATCACAAATTTAATTATAAATAGTAAAAAGTTTTCATATGTTACAGTAACAATAAAAAAAATTACTATAATATAAAACTTACATGCTACAATAAAAATAGTTCCTATCACTGATTCTCACTACTCTTTTAAATACCCAATAACAAATCATAAAAAGTGTTGCCAATGAGATCTTTTAACTAGTCTTATCATAATATCTCTTTTTTTTTTTTAATTAAGTCCATCCCTCTTTTTTTTTTTAATTTTGTTTTTTCTTTTTTCCTTGCCTTTTTTCTAATAAATGTGGTCTTTATGATACTTTTTCTTTTCTAATTATCTTACTACCTTTTTTTTTTTCCTTACGCATCCCTATTTAAAAATCTAAATTATCCAACCTTATCTAACAATTTTTTTTTAACAGAACTCAAATAATTTGTGTAATCTTGTCACTAACTTTTTCTTTAAATTTACTTTACTTTAATACTTTTTATGAAACCCTAAAATTAGAAAAATAATAAATTAAATTATAAATAAACTTTTTTTTGCTAAAAAACTATCCGATATTCAAACCCACCACTTAACAATACAAACACATAGAAATAAACCCTCATAGAAATGAACCCTCAACCCTAACAGGAGTATATTCGACTAATACGGATTCGAGCCAGGTCGAACACCTATAAGAAAAGCTCTTTCAACACCTGTTTTTCTATACATAAGACTCAAACTTGAGACCTTGTTTGAAGAAGAATAGACTCCTTACAATCTAATCCCTTAAAAAAAAATTTAAAACAAAAAAATACTAAATATGCACGTGCCAGAAAAAAAGTTGCGGGTGGTTTTGTACTACGACAATTACAAAATCAATTTAACAAGGGAAAATTTGAAAAAATAAGGGCTTGATGGCGAAAAAAAAAAAAGCAAAATAAAGAACGGATTAACTATGCTCCAAAATATAGGGGTGGATTGATTTACAACCAATAAAATCTGTACCCTCACTCGATATATTCCCCTTGAGATACAAAGTCCATATTTTGGTGGCAAAACAAAGAAAAAAAATCATCTCACTAACAAATAAAGACTACATTACAGTACACGTATTCATGCCAAAAACTAGAAACCCAAAATGGTTCCCGTCTCACCAATAAGAACCTCATATCTTATTCTATCACAGCAAAAAGAACCTTGTAAAGTAAACAAAAAAATTTGGGTAAAAAATGGACAAATGAGAACCATATCTAGCCAACGTTATTTCATTTAGGCTAATATTTTCCGGCGTCATCCTCTTTTCTGTCGGGAGGTGTTCCTGCAAGCCAACCCCACATGCCACCGGAACCCTGCCTCTGTTTGGCATTCAGAGCTGCTTGTTCGGAAGCAGCCTTTTGTCGCCGCAGAAGTTCGAGTTCCTTCTGCAAAGTCTCCATTGTTTGGAGTTTCTGTCGTAGTTCTGCAAGCTCGACCTGCGCGTTTCAAAAGTAGTTAGCAGAAAATTCTTTTTTTTTTTTTTTTGGGTCTTGCGTTTTATATTGTTATATTGCAAGAAAAATGCCACCGTTTGGGTAGCCTATCCATTCTTCTGTTCAACTTCCATATCTCCTAAATAAAAAATTGATCAAAGCACCAATTGCCAACCCTTTAAACGACAGGACATCCCTAATCTACTAAAATTTAGCCCCCGTTTGGTACGAAGTTCCAACCGCAATTCAAATCTTTTTAGCTAGTGTTTTCTTGCACAAAAATTTTAATTTCCATTCAAACATCTGAAACCAAGCAGGCCTATGGTTACCTCCCTAATTGAAAAGCGAGGTTATAGTCCTTCAATTGATCTTCCCATGGCATCTTCACCCATGGAATTTACCATGAGATATGCTTTAAGCATATACTGTGTTCGATTCCCCACTAGCAGATGAAAAATTTTAAGTGAAGGCAAATGCCCATAAGAGAATCCAAGCCACAACAAGAAAATAATGTCTCACAAGCAATCACGACAATTGAAATTTAATTTTATTGAATATAAAAAATCTTCAAACTCGTGTTCATACCTCAAGTTTAAAACATCTCGACTGCTCAGCAGCTAGCTGTCCACGGACTGATTGAAGCTCCTATAATGAGAAAAAAATACATATATATACACACACATTAAAAGGAATCATATGTGAATGAAAAAGGTAACACTTTAATCCCACCTCAAAAATTTAATTACCAAAACCAAAAAGAGGACAGCTGATATCAAGGTACCTTGTACAGGTCAGTGTTACGAGTCTCAGCCTCAGCCAAGTCCTGCTTTAATTGCAATGACTGCATTTTCTCCTTGCTCAGTGATGATAATTCTTCTTTCTCAGCTCTGAGGGATGCTAAAACATGCTCACTGCTTTTCTCGCCTTTGGATCTCTGCATAAAATAAAACGTTTTTGAGTGCAAAATATTAGGACATATGTCCATTTTTGACAAAATTATCATCATAAGAGGGGTAGGAAATAGAAATATCAAAACCAAGTAGCACAAGATGAAACATTTTAACTAAAAGTGGAATAATTTCTAGTTATACGTAAACAAGTATGAATTATATACATAAACAATTTCCCAATTTTTATTATATTTTTCGCCAGGGACTGAACTAGTGAACTCAAGGAGAAATATCCACCAAGAGTGGTAAAAATAATATGGCTGATATGTTGTAAGTAATATTTTTGAAAGGACTACGATAGAAGACCAAAATCATCAATGGTACAAACCATGGGGTCTGAGTCCACGTTGTCCACAATTTCCCCTGTCTTTCCATCTTGGCCAGCTTCCAACTCGGATTCCACATCTCTAGTAGCATTTGTAGCATTTTGCACAGCAGAAACACTGTCAGGCACAGGCATCTCTGTCATCTTTGATTGCAAGGTTGACTTATGACTTGGTTTCAGAACGTTAACCTAAATAAAATGGGGAGGCAAAAAAAGGGGGATAAATGAAAGGAAAGGAAAATTAGGATTGAAACAATGGACTAAAAGGCTCAAACCTATATAAAGTCTGTTCTCACCTCATTGCTGTAACGTCCATTATAACCTCCAAAAGATACAAGTATATCCTCACCATTGTAAGAGCCTACGACCACACTCAAGCCCTGTAAAGGATACAATCACATAACTTTTTCGAGTCCCAAGCTATGTTTTTTACTTTTAAATCGCAAAATTACATAAGTAATGAACATTATCTGCATTATTTGCTGAAATTCTGGTTGACTACAGAAGTTTTCATAGTAAAATACCTCACTAGCAATAGGAACACGTCCTTGAACAGTAGTTACAACTGACCACACAAGGGTAGACATGTTAAGAACGACGGTTTCAGAGACCCCTGGAATGTATCAACAAGAAGAGATAAGTGCCAGAACTAGAGAGTCCACATCATTATGTCTGCAGTAAATCAATGTGCTTTAAATCTTAGTCTCAATGTAGAGGGCTTAACATACCACTTTTATTGTCACCACCTCCAACAATAAACCAATTCTCCCCAACTGTCACACCTGCATGTCCAGCCCTAGGAGTTGGTATGTCACCCTGTTGCGTAGGTCTTGACCATTCCATCTATACAGTCCAGAATATATGGACATGGCTAAGTCATTTGAAGAAGAAAAGTGGCAAACAGCAAAGAACAAAAGTTCTAATAAAAAAAGATGACTAGAATAGAGTAATTATGTTACAGCTTGCAAATCAAGGACATGCAGATCATTGAAGCAAGTTGCATGAGAACCTCCACCAAAGATAAGGAGATAGCGCTCAGCATGAACTGCAGCAGCATGATCAGACCTTGGGGAAGGAGGAACCCCCCTATAACATGGAAAACATAAATCAGCCCCAAAAATTTATCATACGTTTGGTGGAAAGGAAAAACTCGAAGTAAAAGCGTAAAAAAGAAAGGAAAAAAAAATTTAGCTTCTATTTATGTTTGTGATTTGTTTTGGAGGACTCCATTTTCTCCTCTGCCTTGCTTTTTAATTAAGAAAAAATTTGCCCCATATTGAAGGAAAGGAAAAAACAAATAATAAAGTCACAAGGAAGGAGCATTCCCATTTAATGATATACAACGATGAGGAAGTAACAAACTCAAACGAAAGCACGGTAACATGTTGCAATTAAAGAGTTATTTTCCTAGTTCATAAGGCTGCCTTGCTAAATAAATCTTAATTATGTTGAGCAACAGAATACACCATCCAAAAAAAATCAAAAGAAAAGGCTCATCCTGAAACTATCGGAAATGATCTTACACAGCATCAATCTCATCCCAGGTCATTGTTTCTAAGTCAAGAATATGCAGATCATTTAAGAGAGTTCTCTTTGCATCTTGTCCTCCAAAAATTACCAAGCTGGTTCCAACAAGGGTGACTGATTGACCTCCACGTGATACCTGCAAAGTATCAAAGGGAATAATGTTATTTTAGAAATTTTCTGCACATTAATTGTGTTTGCAGTTATTTCAACCATGTAATGGCTAAATCAATCCTAACAAAATTTGCAACGTCCAACCAAATTTTAAACCACAGTAAATAATTTCCTACATTTTGTATCCCAGAGGCACCGTGTTTCACAGAAGAGTATATACTCATAGTGCATCACATGCAATTGTGCACAAAGACAGAAGTGATCAAGAAAACAGATCCATACCGGTGGTTTCCCATAAGTCTGTAAGGCTGACCAACTGCAAGTCTGTAGATCAAATGCCTTCACTGTCATGATAAAGCAAGAAGAAAAATAATAAAGCATCAGAGAAAAGTAAATAACTATGCAAACGAAGGGGGGAAAATTGACTCACTATTATAAGAAGCATGTATATTAATGCAAGAAAATTACATCAAAGACTCTTGTCATTTGTCATATGTATCAAAATAATTGCAACATTAAGAAGCCTATTTGTTTGGGTAAAAATCTGGAAATGAAAATTCTTTGACAAATGTGTTGGAAAAATGTTTTTGAAATGGTGTTTGGTTGTATATCATAGTGTGTTTTTGAGAACAAAACATTTTTTAATAAAAATTACATAGAATAAAAAAATTTAAAAAAGCCTCTGTTGAATAGTTGTCCCACTCCCTCTCTCAATGCAACCACACATAGTCCGATCATCACCACCACAGAAACCCACCTCGCCGACCTCCATTGCCAAAGCCAGCCCCTCTGCCAACCTACATCGTGCAGCCCAGACCAGCCCCGGTTTTTGTCCCGAAACCCATTCCCTATGTCGACTTCCATCGTGCAAAAATGACCAGCACCAGCCTCGTCGTCAAACCCAGCCTGCATCCAAGACTCCATCGCCCAACCCAGTCGCAGCAGTCTCCATCAACCAACAGTGACAACAACGAGATCTGCCGTTGGGGTTCATTGGCGAGGGGTGGCACTAGGATGGTGGCAGGTGGGCCAGCTAAGGGTTGGTCGTCGAGAAGAGAGAGATATCGAGGGAGTGAGAAAGAGGGAGAGAGAATGGGAATGAGAAAAACGGGTTTTTTTATTTCAATTTGGAGCAATTTTTTGGGTATTTTCAGAGTAGATTTCATTTTCTTGCGGGCTAACCAAACAACATTTGAAAACCATTTTCATTTTGTGTTTTTGAAAATAGGAAAAAAGTTCCGAAAACGAAACCAAACACCACCAGAAGGTGCCATACTGCCACTTAAAACAGCACATTTAGAAAGCACTGTTTACATTTACATTGATGCTTGAAAGAGTGAGGAAAGCATTACTTATGATCTAATAGCACCTGGCATATTGCATAGCATGTTTGCAAAGTTTATACAAAAAATAGGACTTTTCTAGTATGTTAAAGCTTCATACTGACTAATATCATATGATGACAAGAAGAGCACAATCAAAGTGCTCACAAGTGCATTGGTACCCTTATGCTTATATCTAGAAGTACCATCTATTATGCAATATGAGTAGTGCTAAGGACACCAACTCTAATTCTAGCCTTTCTACCAACTTTGAGTTATCATCTTTTCATTGGCAAATACAATCTCTTAATATTAATTAATAAGCACATACCCATAAAAGAATGGCAACTCAAAGATGGCACAAAAAGTTGGGGTTGGAGTACAATAAGAGAATGGCAACTCAAAGTTGGGAAAAAAAAGTTGGGATTGGGTTGGTGTCCCTAGAATTATTCTATAAAATATACATTTCTGTTTAGAAAATAAAAGAATGACCATCTACATACATTACGCAATAGGTAAAGACATGAAACCCCATAAGCTTTAAAATAATTAGATGATACAGTATGACTAAAACAATAATGCTAACCCTGTATAGTTTCATAGGGATCCTTTGTATGTCCAGCTATTGACAGAAGCTTATTCTCCCAAGATATCTAGAGAAACAAACAAAAAGTAAAAAAAGAGAGATTAAACAATGAGGAAATTTCAACATAAGCAGATAGAGAATAACAAAGAAGCTTAGGTGTGTTGGTTTCAAGGGTTTAAGTTTGAATCCAGTTTTTGAGCTGAACAAGCAGTTGGAGGGAAAAAAAAAAAAACCAAACTCAAATCTCAAACATTGAACTCAAAAAGTAGGGTGGATTCGGATTCAATATCCCTCTAATTTCAAGATATTTGAACTCAAGTTTTAAACCCTTTTCTCACTAAAGTCTTTACATCCAAACATAGTTTTAGATTTTATCATCTTTTCAAATCCAAAATCAATTAACATCCAAACATCAATTCGGATTATAGTGTCAAGCTACACTTTTCAAACTCTCGTCTCCAACCAAAAAAATTCAAACCATCATGCTTTGAACCCATGAACCAAACGGACCCCTACTTTCACAAGTCTAATAAAGAAAACAGTGTTCCAAAATCCATATCAGCTTCATAACCTTGCTTACAGACGTAAGAATAATACAAACAGATTTTTATACCAACCAAGGAATGACCAGCACATGGGACTACTGTTACTGGAGATGGTGAGTTAGACCCAGCTTTGACCTCAATTCTTGACCAGCTCCAAGTTTTAAAATCCAGTACCTATATTATTGTTCGTCAAATTAGTGGCATAACAATAATCCTAACAAAGTCAATGCAAAAGAAATAAAATTCACTCATCAAACCTAAGCCCTCAGAAATTATAAAGAGGGCACATTAAGAGCTTATAATTCATAAAGCATATAACCAAATATGTAAAGATCCTCTGTCAAAAGAAGGGAGGGAAAAAAGGCATTTTGCGGAAACAACAATAGATGCACGTTCCATATATTCGACGTAAGACTACAATAAATGACATGTAAATGTACGCATGTGCAAAATATTTGCTTACATGTAGATCATTCAAGTAACGACCATTGTGGTTTCCACCATATATGTACATCTTGTCTTGTACAATTGCAGCTGCATGCTGAAAAATGAGAACCATTTGTTCAAAGAGGAGATAAAGATTCAGAAGGTCAAATATTAAGAGAGTTATAATCCCTTGCCAATACCTCATAGCGTGCCTTAGGACGTTGGCCAGATATAGGAGGTGATATCCATTGATCATAGACAACAACAGTTTCAAGTCCTTCTGAAACAACATCCTTTTCTGGAGCTTCCATTGGATTCCCATTTTCAGCTGATATTGTCTTTGTCTCAGGATAACAGCTCCCATTCTCAACAACTGGCTCAGGTTTTGCATTATGCTACAACCTCATCACACCCGATAGTTTAGCCTCTCAAAACAAATGAAAGATGCTCAAATATCACTAAAGTATGAGGAAAATAGAAATATAAGTATATAGAGTTAGAGACAAAAGCTAACTTCACGATGTGGAGACCATGCATAAAAATACAGAGAATGATCCAATGTTGGCAATTGTCCCTAGAATCAGCCTCAAACTCATATGAATTTACACAGAACAAAAATTGAATTTGCGTACTTAAATAACTAACAATTCAGAAATGCAAGACATATGAGTTGACATGGTAGCAAAATGTAAAAATTCTAAGAATACTTTGTCCTTTTCTTCATCAACTGGCAACACCTATTTTCTAAAGAGATTACAGCAATAATTGATAACAAACCAATACTCACGTTCATTTGTACATCAATTACAGGTTCTGTGATGAAATTTGATGCACTTGAATACCAACCAGGATCTTCTTCCTATGTGCAACAAAAAAAAAAAGGATAAAACAACAGAATCTATGGAAGTTATGTCAAGTAAGAGAACCATGGAACCAAGAAATCTTCCCCATGTTAACCTCCAATAATTTCACAAAAAGACGCATTGCTTCGGCAGAAACCATTTCTCCAAGCTGCTTCCAGCTGCAAAGAGAATGCAGAACCCCTTCAGAAAAGAAAACTCAATAAGGCTGTAAAACGATACTTAGTGATGCGTATATCAATTGCAATTTGCAAGTGGAACTGAGATATAAAAAATCCAGTCTTTTACAAGAATTCCATTTATTAAGATGGATATCATGTTTCTAAAAATCCATAACTTCATAAATCTGCTACTGGTCAATAAAGCCAAAGCAGCATAGTTGCGAACAAAACATTACACAAGAATCGGGACCATCACGTTGCCATTTTTATTCATTCAAAAAACAATGCCAAGCCTGATTCATCATTGACCGCTTACCTTCCTCCAAATTTCAAGAAATTCCCAGCTGAGTATCTATGAAACAGCACCCATCATTTTAAATTGATTACCAAGACAGCTAATTAATAATCTATGAAATAACACTTGCACATCGATATGTCATTTTAACCTACGTGCATCATTTCCCCTTATCGCTTTGAATGTCTCGTCACTTGGTATTCATTGTCCTTCACACCTTAAGCTTCCAGTTCAGTTATACCATAGTCTAGAAAACCTAACTTTCATATATTATTTGATGGATGACGGAAACACCTAAAAGGCTCGACGCCATTTTGAGCAAGATGCCACTTTTGGAAGAATACAGATCAAAATATTTAAGAGGAAACACCGTTTCTACATGTCAGAGAGAGAGAGAATTGTTAAGCACACGAACCTGCTCCATTTGCTCTTTTCGATAGCATTCCAAGCACTAGGTTCTGGAACGTTACAGGGTCCTACAGTGGCCTGCAATGTGAACTGTCCAAAGTTAAAATACTTGCACCATTTTATTTGGAGACCAGTTCTTGTATCGAACCAACCAACTATAACCAACTAAATTTAGGTGCATCAACAAAACAAAGCACTCAAATTTCAACCTTTGCAATGGCCTTAGCGTACATCAATAGCTATATCACAAAAGGATGTAAATAGATACACATCATATTCATGTCTTTTCCATTTTCTTCCGCATTATCCCGGAAACCAAACAGATTCACAGATCAAAATCTCAAAATACACGAAATTGGATCCCAATATCCCAGATCTACCTGAATTACACCCGAATTAACCAAAATGACACGCACAAACACACCAAATCAACGTAAATCGAGCACACCAAGCATGAACGAGAAAAGATCCCATCCCATCCCAAATTAAAAAAAGCACAATCCGATCACGACATTGCACGAAACAACAGAAGAAGCTAGAGACTGCGAGAAAATCACATCTTCTGCGCGGGCATTGAGGATTTTGAAGAGCCACGAATCACACAAAAATTGAGACTGAGAACGAGATGGAGATCGAGAGGCGAAATAGAGAAAGAATAGGGATTGAATTGGAGATGGAGATGGAGATGAAACCTGTTGATGCAAAGCGTAGAGGAGAAGAGCGGTGTCGGGCTTGAACTTGGAGCGAACGGCCTTGGCGGAGGACCGAGGAGAGCCGTCGAATCCGACGTACGACGCCGCCGCGTAGAACCGCTCCGGATATTGAAGGCCTGAGCTCACTCTAGCCATTTGCTTCTTCCTCTTCTTCTCTGGCTAACGCGAGCAGAGAAAAGAGATCGAAAAAAAAAAAATACTGAAGACCAATAGGATGGGATGTTTTGGAGTGCAAGAAACGTATTTTTCTGGGATTCAATTTGGGAATTTTTTATTTCATTTTAGGTGCATGTGGAAAATCATATTTAAAACTGTAGATTCTGTAGCACACCTAGCAAGTGAGAACTTTGTTGCGCGTTAAGTCGGAGCCAACAAAATAAAATATTATTATTTTATTTTCAATGGGTCTTTGTTAAACAGACGTTTGTTGTTGTGCGTTAACGTGCGCGGGTACGGGGGAGATTTGGGAAATGGCAATGAAAGTTTTTTTCTTTTTTTTCTTTTCTCTGCTGGAAAAAAGAAATTTTTTATTTCCTTGATTTATAGTTTGTTTGAAAACTTCTGTTGAAAAGTAAAGTTGTAAGTTTAAAAACTGAATTATATAAGAGTTTTATATTTTAATAATTTATTTTAATATATAAGAGTTTTTATATTATTTATTGATTCGAACTGGTTTTCCAATCAACCTATACCGAAAAAATTTCTTTTTGTTGGGTATTTATCACAAGATGATTATTATAGAATTTGTTGCCAGTAGTTTGTTGTCATAATAAGAAGAAAAGATATTTTAAATCCTTGTAGGTACTATGAATTAGAGTCAAAATATTATAACATGTATACTGTAATATATTTTTGCTTCACATTATATCATTTAAAAGCTTGACACTTTAGCAGTTAGAGCTTATAAGTTGGGAAAGTAAGCGCTTATTTTTTGAGTTAATTACATAACTATGCCTCCTAATTTTATTTATTATTCAATTGGTTCTTTTGTTTTTAAAAACTACAAAAATATGTTTTAAATTTGAAAAAAAAAACTTGTTTTAATTATATCCCTCTTAAATTTTTTAGACACAACAAATATAAAGATAAAACAAAAATACCATTAATTAAATATAATTTGTTTTTGACATAATTATGTAATTAATCCTTTTTAGGAAATATATATCATTTTATAATCTACTCCTGTTGTTTACCACCCAACACGACATTTCGTTTTCTGATGCTCATGATTATACTCTCGTTTAATTACCTAGAACGACATTTTTGTATTCAAATACTTATGTCACTATCATTTATTTAACCAAACGACATTTGTTTTTAAATGTTTATAAATTTTATTGTCGTTTAATTACCCAAAACAATATTTTCCTTTCAAATGTTAATGATAACGACATTTGGTTTTCAAATGGTTATGATTTTTAATTTTATTTTGGTTTTTGAGTGTATTTGGCAATTGGTTCAAACCAATAATTTGAACAATTTTTATTTAAAACACTGTAACATGTGAGACCTTTATAATATAGCAGTTTAAATCATTGGTTTGAACCAATGTTGTCAAACATACTTTATTTTCCAAGAGACAAAGTATCATATATGCCTTCTAGCAAGGCTTAAACTAAATAGAACCAAAATTCTACTTTCATGATGAAAGAATAAAAATAAGAAAATAATAGATATTATTTATTTTAATATTTCAATTATAGATTGAATTCTATTTTGGTATTTTACTTTTAAAGTTTATTTAGGAAACACATTAAAACTTGAAGTTGAAACTTAAATAATGTAGCAAACTTTCACTTTTCACGGTAACATATGAGAACTTTACATTGTAGCAATTAGAATTTATTATTTCTTACATGTTTCCAAACAAACCCTAAAATGTCTAGAAACTTGTCCTAAATTAGTTATTTTATTTATTTGACTTAAACTCGATGAAAAATCACTTGTGAAGGCCATGTTTGATTTATTGAGTGTTAATTTTGATTTTATATGTTAAGATATGGCCGTTACAAAAGAAATCATGCCTTTCTTCATTGATATTTTAATTGTCAAACAGATAAAATTACTAATTTGCATAATTTAGTAGATCAAGAACTCATGTTGGAATCTTTAGAAGTCTAAAAATCATAATAAAATTTGGCCTATAATTTGAGGAGAATTTTTACAATGGGTTTTTAAAAATAACCTACCTATTACTAATAGGTATATGTTTTTCAATGGTCAGATTTACATAAAAAATAAACTTTGGTTAGATCAAATTATCAAAAGGAGACCTACCAACGAAAGTCACATTGTAAGAGGATCCTAATTTAAGAAGTAAAATGAAATTAGGCAAAACTTATACTAGGACAAGAATTTTGGCCCTACCAATAAGTCCTTCATTTTAATCGTTAAATTAACTCTTTAACAATATGATTATGATTGGAAATAATTTTACATTACACGCTGTAAATTTTAACATAGATACACATAGATCAAACTATTAAAAAATTAATCCAACAGTCAAACAACAAGACTTATTAGGGCCTATTTGGCATTGCTATGTTGTGTTGTGCTTTTATTGTATTATGCTGTGAATCGAAAGCAAGTAGGCATTTTGGTAAATTTTTTTCAAAGCTGTTATGAATACCATAAGTAAAATTATAGGTAGTTAGTACACTACGTATAAAATTATTGTAGAGATGTATAATTATGAAAATAGATGTACTTTATTAAGCATGTTTATAGTTTTAGTTTTTAAATTTAATATTAAGGTTAGTATACATAATATTAGTACATTAAAATGCTAAAAAATATAACTTTATCTAGAGAGATTGACTTTTCAATAATGATGTATTAATTTGCTAATTAAATCATGGAAATTTTTTTACAATTAAATTATAAAAATCACCTAAAACAATGACATTGAAAAAAAGTTATCTTATAAATTAACTTTAAAGTTCTTGTATTATATTTTTTTTAATTTGTTATGAAAAAAATAAGTAGATTGAGAATTATGTATTATTATTAAGGTTAGTTTAGTATTTTTTTTAATTACGACAACACAGCTACTATAAAAAACCATCCATTGACTTGCTTCTCAACTTTTTTTTTCCTAAGCAACAATTTTTAGAAACAACTTCACAGAAATAGGATTTACCAAACACATTAAACTACCGTAGGCAGTTACATAATCTAAGGCAATGCCAAAAGGGGCCCTTAATATAGCCAAAATACGAGTAAATTAGGTGGTATACCACTTCTTTATAATCATTATTGTGTTCTACTACTTATTATTTTTTCTTTGATTCATATCACTTTTCCTAGCCAAAAAGGCTAAAATACTATTAGATAACACTTGTATGCTTAACCATAATTTAAAATACTTGTGATCAATTTGTCTGTATATTCTTTAGAAGTGGTACTATGTTTCAAACTTTCTTATAGAAGTTGTAACGACTTGAGTATTCAAGTTGCTTCTAAAAACTTTTCTTACTTACTTAGCTATAAAATTAGAAAACATATATTTTCATAAAACTTTTAATTACATATGCCGTAAACACATTATCATTCCCAAAAAGAGTTTATAACACTCATCTTATATCCCACAACATATCATACCTAATATTCTCTTTCAAAGCAACACATCTCAAAATACTTAATATACAATAGAAACATTCTTGCGACAGTGTTCATATCCTTGACTACACAATTGCTCATCCATTATTGCCAACTCAACGATGATTCTATTCTGGCCTCTTAGCTGGATTCGTACAGCATAAAATAATTAAGTAAACTATTGCTCCGTAAGTCCAAACAAAGCCCACAAAATGATTACTATTATATGCGTGATCTATTTATGCTTACTTATGAACTTTAATTATTCATTTCATATTTTTAACTTAACTAGGGCTTAAGTGTTCATGCTAAATGCACACAAACATAGAGACTATAACATAACTTAAAACTTTCTTTAGGTCAGACGGTTGGTACAATACTTTCTTTTCTTATCTGATGATTCATTTTCTAGTCTATTAAATTGTGGTGACATAGCATTCATAATGCTTTAATTAATTAAAACAAGTGCATTGTAAATTTATTTGCTTAAATGAAATAAATAGTATTTTTGAAAACCTTTTGTCTATGCTGCAGGCAGGGTTTTGAACTTACTTGGAATTGCATTGCACAAATCATTTCATTCACTATTTGCCTAAGAGTCATGCTTGGACAATTTACCATCATTAGTTAACTTATTTATTATTGACTACATGTCAATAATGAATCATAAGTGTTAATTACTTAGTCTAGTTATTAGTTGGTTTTTCAAAAACTCGAGAGTAATGGAGCTTATTTTC
This sequence comes from Artocarpus hirsutus, assembly GCA_946598075.1. NCBI lineage: Eukaryota > Viridiplantae > Streptophyta > Magnoliopsida > Rosales > Moraceae > Artocarpus > Artocarpus hirsutus. The sequence goes on along the minus strand of CAMOHE010045582.1, from coordinate 40,483 downwards.
CCTTATTTCACATTGTCTTTCCATTACTAATAGAGCACGAGAAAATTCCCACTAAGGGTTGTTTTTCTAATTCAAACTTTTCACGGTTCGTTTGGACTATTTTGCAAAACATGACATTTTTGCCTTTGGTGGGTCTTAAAAAACTTTTCAACCTCGTCTCTACTAAAAATTTACATTTTGTTCCTCATTAGCAGTAGGGCAGGTAAATCAAGACATTGGTTTTCTTTTTACAAAAAAACCCAGTTTTAACAAAATTTGATAGTTTTAACTCGTAATATAAAAATTTCAACGTTTTTCCCCAGAATAAAAAAGATCATTTTATACCATTGGGTTTGGTTTTTCACAAGGATTAAAACTTTCTATAAGTACTTGGGTCAAATTTCTTTAATTTGAAAATGTTTTTCTTTTAACATTATTTTTGAAATTTTGTAATTAAAACTTGTAAAATTCTTAAGTCATAAACTGTGTGGAATTGAAGTTTTCAGGTATTTTTTAAATCAGTCGAGTTTGGAAAAAACTTTTCAATTTAGTCATTTTAAAATTTTCACAAAACTTGGTTCATGATAGTTGTTGATCTCACTGTTTTGGATAGATTTTATGTCTTACACATAAAATAAATTGCCTCAAAGCATGTCAAGTTTTTATTTTTTAAAAAACCATCCAAAATTTGCATTTAAGCATAGTTTTTTTTCAAACTTGATTTCAAACATGCAAAACCCTAGTTTCTAAACATCAAACATCATCACCATACATATAACATATCACATAATCATGCCATAGAGTCCTTTTTAACATATCATAATCTATATTTAAACAATTTCATACCAATTTCATAAAAAAGAACGCAAAATTTGAAGTAAGGTTTAAGGGTTTTACTAAAAGATTCTTAAGTTTGGTGAGTCTTCACAAAGTAGCTTGATCTTGTCAAACTACCCTTGACACAAATCATAGCAAAAACCATAACAAAAATCCCAACACATATTCCATATATCTGTGTTTGTATTTTATCAGTACAACTACACTACATTGTATACCTTTTTACTTTTGTGTATCTTTCTATCCTGTATTACTAATAGATTGTAGACACAAAAATTTTTATCTGTTTAACTAACTGGCATATGACTATCTTTATACTACTTTAGACTATAGCATGATTTTCTACTTTAATTAACATATTTTTCCTTTATTAATTTATGCCACAAAATTATAATTAATATGAAATAAATTTCATTTTAAAAGTATTTTCACAAATTTTTGAGTTTTAAACTCACAAAATTTGTATATTAAAATTACAACGAATTGTACAAAATTTACAGACATAATACATATTAATATTATCTATAAATAATTTACATTTTATCGTAATTTTACAATATACAATTTATCGAGAAAAATTTATTAATTAAATCCAAACTATTTCTTGATTTCAATTAATAAATTTCTCAGACATTACACAAGTAATAAAATTGAAAAACAATACCATAAACGTGGTATTTCTCAAATTGACCCCAAAATACATATCCTCTCATAAAAGCTCCCAATTAAGTTTTTTTTGGAGAAAGAGCAAAATAGCATATTTAGATAAAAAGTCAGCAAATAATGTCATATGTTTTTAAAATGTGTAGTAAATAACATATCATGAGAAATTAAGATCTATCTTATGATAAATTGAGAATGAAAACTCTAAAGTACCTTACTCGCTCATCTCCACTTCCCCTCTCCTCCTTTGCCACACCAAAAGCAATTGGGAAATATAGTTTTTCCTTGAAAATATAGTTTTTCTCCAGAAATACAGCATTTCCCAATGACATTGACGTCATCGGACATTACCAACACCAGGGATGTCGCTAGAAGGCAAACGAGAAATATAGTATTTCCTTGTAAATATAGTATATCCTAAAAAATACAAAAATTCATCAACGGCTTCGCTAGATCACCGGTGGCCGAAAAATTCTGTATTAACAAGGAAATACTATACTTACATGTAAATACAAAATTTTATGTATGACTTCGCGGGACCATTGGCTTTTGAGAAATATTGTATTAACAAGGAAATATTACGTTTACATGATAGATACAAAAATTTACCAGTGACTTTGTGTTGGAAATCGGTTAGATGACATTGTGAAATTTTAAAAATTTTTATTTAATCACCATAAAGCTAACACATGATGCTTAAAAAATAAATTAAATCTAATTCAATATACCAGTTGGAGACCAAATATAGCTCTTTTGACTGAACAATTTTTTAAGAACGAATCTCTACTATCAGATCTTCAATGCTATTTTCTTCTATTAGATTGTTGTATTTATGAGTACAACTCAATAAATCTCTACCACACCTATGCTTTTTCCAACCACTCATGTGGTGCTCGCCTTTTCAAGCCGTTACTTATCTTACTTAAACATCATTTCTTAAACCTTAATCTATCTTACTAGTAAGAAAAATACTAAGTAAATTTTTTTTTCATAAACATACTTTAAAGCTGTTGCGACTTCCATTCTTACCGAAGTTGAGACATAGCTTAACACTTGACTTTAAAGTCATTCAAAACATTTCTTAAGACTTATTAAGAAATATTTATTTTCTTAAAAACTTTCTTAAAACATCTCTTTTAAAAACAATAACAACTTTTTCTTTTTGCAACAAAAAACTGCCGTAGTGATAACCAAACCCAATCTTCGCATCTATCTACTGCAGCACCAAGCTCTTTAGCTCGTTTTATTGGTCTCTCATTGGACTACCTACAACATGAAGGAATTTGTAATGAGCTTACACTCATAAGCTCAAACGTTATCTCACAAGACTTTAAAACTTTCTTTCATAAAACTTCTTCATAAACCTTTTCTTGTAAATATTTTTCTTAAAATGTTTTTCAAAAACATTTCTCATAAAACATTTCTCAAAATATTTTTCATAAACAAATCACATAAATATTTCATAACAAAGAATGCAAGAAAAATCGTAATTAATGATTCCTTTTATGCTCATTTATGAATATCTATTTATAAGCCTTTTTAACTTTTTTATCATCATTCTGATCTTTTTTTATCTTTTGAACTTTAGTGTTCGTACCAACATTATCAATCATGAGAACGTAATGCTTCTCTTATGGAAGACTTAAGACCATCAAACAACGAGGTCATAACTTTAACTTAACTTATAAACTTTACATTAAAAAGGCTTGTACGACACTTACTTATCATCTTTACTTTACCTTCTTGTTGTGAGCATATCATATGCTATAACTTAGCATTTAAACATTAGCATAGCAAGTGTAAACATATTGCAAATCATAACTTGATCATTGAAACATTATGCATTACACATGCAAACATACTTTAGTTGTAAATACATTTCAAGTTTTGACTCGATCTTTAAAACTTCAAGCATAACAAATGCAAACATACTTTAAACATATTTAAAGCATTGAAAATCATTTTTTACGTGCTGTAGGTAAGGTTTAAAATTTACCTGAATAACGCTCTAGGGTTCCCATTTCATTCTTTTTTCCTTTTATTAGTCGACTTTTATGTCCTATTCAAAAGACACCTGGATGTTAACCATCCTTTCTTATTATCAATCTACTCAATTGATAATATAACTTTAAACGTTAAACATTCATTTGTTTCACTTAACCTTGTTACTTGTTGGTTCATTTCTCCGTTATTTAACTTGTACGTCCCTTAGTTAAATTTTTCGTCTTACTTGACGGTTTCATTACTTGACATATTACAAAACATTTTTTGTCTAAGGGCGTTTTACTAATTCGAAAAGCTTGGCTTCATTTTAGCAGTTTCTCTAAAATTGACGATTTTACCTAAACAGGTTTTTCGTAAACTTTGTAACTTTACTAAACTTCTCGTTACTTTACCATCTCGTTACTTATGGGTTACAAAAAAATTCCTGCTAAGGAACATTTTTCTAAATCTAATGTTTTCCTAAATTGGCCGTTTTAGGTCCGTTTTAGCCTTTTTACAAAAGTTGACCATTTTGCCCATGACGGGTCATAAAAATAAAACTTATGTTTCCTTACTTCTTTTAACTTTACAAAAAACCAAACATTGGTTTTCTTTTCATAAAAATCTATTTTATCAAAACTTTACGATTTGACCCATAATATGAAAATATTGGCGAATGCACCATTAACTTAGTTTTCTCATTCTTTCCTTGGAAAAAAACTTAAATCCTTTCAAACTTTAACATATGTTGTTACTCACTGCCTATAGTAATGCAAAAAACCAACCTTTCTTTGTGAAAATTCTTATTTCACATAGTTCTATGGTTTTGGCCTAAAACATAAAATCTTGACTTTTTTGTCCCCAGGACCAAAGACGACTGTTTTATACTAAAGCGTTTAGTTTTTTGCAAGGATTAAAACTTACAAAAGCTCTTTAGTCAAATTCAAAACATTTCATAACGTTTTCCCTTTTAAAAAAATTTATGCTTAAAATCTCGTAAAATTCATTACTTGAAATTGATATAGAATTTTCACAAATCGTTTGTGATTTCGAATCTTTTTGATGAGATCTACATCTTTCATGTTTTAACTTTCCTAAAAATAATTTGTCTTGATGACGTTTTTGAAAAATTAGAATTGAAACCAATGTGTTTTGGCTTGTTGCAGTCAAAATTCGAGTAGAATTTCTTCATAAAAGTTGTCTGACTCGATGTTTCCAATAAACTATGTGTTGAACTTGGAGAATGATTTGGCTTCGAAGAGCCTCAAACATAAAATCTTTCAAAAATGCCCATAAACACACTTTTTTGCACTTTAACTTATCTTAGCTTGATTTCCTAAGGTTTAATCTCATTTAAACCTTTTCAATCATTTAACCAAGCGTTTATTACATAAACAAAATATGCCATAATATTTTCTTCTCATGCCATGACTCAAAATCAATTTATCAAATACTTAGTTTGTTTAAACTTAGTGTTTATAACAAAATTGTCACACTTTGTCTTTTTAACCTTAAACCCTAGTTTTTCATCTTTCTATCATCATCATCATCACCCTCTTAACATAGCATCTAATTATATCATGGAGTCCCTTATACATACTATAGTCCAAAAAGATTACAAACCATAATCTTAATTTATGAAAACAACATATTTTTCAAGACTTCTATTTAAGAATTTACTAAGGATTTCTTCAAGCTTTTGGTCCTCCTCAAGAGTGCTTGAACTTGACTAACTCCAAAAATGATCAATCTTGATCTACAACACTTGAACTTGATTTAAAACTTGATTGGGTGTTGTTTCCTTGAGAAAATTTTTGAGAAAAGGCTAAAGGGGCTGTTGGTTTTTGAAGGAAGAAAATGAAATGTTTTGGTTCAAACTTTACATGGACATGATAAGCATAAATTGAGATATTTATCCAATTTGACACCTAAGCTTAATGACTCATCATAAGGACTTGAATGGAAGATAAATTTGTTCTAAACTTGAGGCCAAAAATTGCTGCACTTAGTAGAAGGATATGGCCTATTTTTCACTTAAAAGGTGTCATCGTGTGGGTTCCACATCCACTTTTTATAAAGTCTAAATTTATATTGATAGTATTTTTTATACACTGCAAGTACACTTTTCTATATTATTATAAACTTACACAATATGCTTTACTCATCCATATCGTCTACACAGTATAATTCCTATACTAGTTAACTTCATATAGTCTAATTTCTATACTGCATTACTATTGAAGTATAATTTTTATACTGCTCAACTTTATCAGTGTAATTGCTTACATTGCATTACTTTTGTAGTATAATTTTCATATCGCATAATTTTATCAATGTAATTCCTTATACTGCATTGCTTTATCAGCATTATCCTTATACTTTATTATTCCAATACTATATAATTTTTTATATTTTTATATAATATTTTCTTTAAACTATACTTTTGTCTTAACGTTTGTTGCAATATATTTTGCAATAATTAAGCTTTCCAACTTATTTTTTATATTCTTCATTTCTTCTCTAAGACTATGGTATGATTTTTAACCTTAAAAATCTCATTTTCACTTCTATAGAATTTGTCATAAAAATCCAGAGTAAAACAATAAGCCTTGTGATACATACTTTGCTTAACATAATCCCTTAATTCTTGCATTTATAATACATTGAAAATACTCGGGTGTCACAACTCAGGTGCTAAGGAATAACGATTAGTAAAGATAAATAATCTAAGTTCTACTCTTTAATTTGTACTTAGGTAGTTTAAAAATAAATGAAGACACCAAGTCTCTAATTATAGAAATGGTAAGAAGAGTCAAAAGTTTATCAGAATCAGGAGATAAATTTTTTCCTCCCTTATCTGAAGTTGGCGCCTTCCATAGGAGACCTATCTACAAAAATCAACCAATCATAATGTTGGGATGAGTGATTATTTGCATCATCCAGGATAATTTTAATTCAAACAATTATAATTTAAATTAGAATTTTGTTATTTAAAATAATAATGTAATTTAAATAATTATGAATAATTATCCATGATTCAAATTCAATTAGGATTTAAATTTATTATTCAAATACAAAATTTGAATAATTAATCATTCAAAATCCTAAGTACCAATTTGAATAATTAGTTTTCACATTTAATTAAATAATTAATTCTCTCGAATCTATGCAGATGTGGCACCTACCACAGTGTGCCATACGCTTACTATTAGTCCAAACCTAGACTATGGCCCATGCGCCCCATTAGGACTAGTGGCTCAACTTGCGTCTAATTCTATCTCACTCATGGTAATCCTTACTTGTTTGATCTACCATAAAGGAATTCATAAGCTACCCAATTAGATGTAGATCCTTATTACATTCTTGTCATGTATAAAGTGTCTAGTTCTGTACATAGATTGCGGACTATATGTAATTTAGACTATTAATCTCTGAATCGAATTTATTAGCTTATAAATCTTATATATGCCTAATTATAAGGTTTGGCTATAAAAAAAGTTACGTATCTCATAGTTTTAATATAAAATCATTACTATAAAAGTAATATGAGGGTCATTATTAATACATGTAATATTCACATAGTATTTGGATAAATTTTATTTTTGTCCACCAGACTTTGGTTACTTTGTCATCTTGTCTCTTAAACTTTGAAAACTGGCATGCACACCCTTAAACTTTAAAATATTAGCAAAAATGGCCATCAAACTTTAAAATGTTAGCAAAAGGCCCCTTTTTGTTACATTCTATCTATAAAGTTTTATTTTTGCCTCCGAACTTTGGTAACTTTGTCATCTTACCCCTGAACTCCAAAAACTGGTATGTTTAGCCCCTAAACTTTTTTTCTTTTTCTTTCTAGTCAACAACTATTCACAAAAGTCAAAACACAAATTGTTCACCAAAATGTCGTGAACTGAGCCAAGACAAAAGAGTATTACTTCATCAAGATGAGGGTAATATTATAGAACATACGGCAGCGAATAATAGTTAGTGTGGAGTGGAACAAGATTTGCTGAGTAGTCATAGAGGAAGCGAATGAAGAATGAGGAGGAAGAGGAAAGCGGAAACAAGCTTAGCAACGATGGAAATCTTTCACTTTATTTTTGTTCCATTATGCCTCTATCTTAGAAAGCACAATTCTCTCTTTTTCAAACCACTTCAAATATGTAATTCTTGCTCAATCTAAAGCTTAATCGCCTTAATGGTTGTGATTTTAGAGCTCAGGCTTCAAGTTCAAGCCCTAATTTGCCTCCTCTTCCTCCTCCACCGCATACCTTATTATCTTCCTCCTTGATTACTTAGAAAATCTTGTTTAGTCTTGCTTAGTTCACGACTCTTACGTGAGCAATTTGAATTTTGAGTTGTGTAAAGAATTTTTGACTAAAAAGAAAATTGAAAAATGTTTAGGAGCTAAACATATCAATTTTTTAATTTCAGGGGGCAAGATGACATAGTTACTAAAGTTTGGCACACCAAAATAAAACTTTATAGATGAAACGTTACAAAAGGGGCATTTTTGCTACTATTTTAAAGCTTAAGGGGCATTTTTATTAATGTTATAAAGTTTAAAGGGTGTGCATGTTAGTTTTCAAAGTTTGGGGGCAAGATGACAAAGTAATCAAAGTTCAAGGGGCAAAAATAAATTTATCGTTATTATTTATTTTACCAAAAATGTCATTAATACAATTAAAATATTTATTCCTCACGGTACCAAACCTAACACTTTGTTGGACCATTGGTGATTGGGAAATACATTATTAATATAGAAATACTATATTCACATGTAGATACAAAAATTTATCTATGAATTCATCGACATCGAAGACTTCACCGACGGCCAAGAAATACCATGTTTCTTTGGACATATAGTGTTTTTATGTAAATACAAAAATTAACCGCCAATAACGCTAAACATCACCAGCATTGGTGATGTCATCGTCAACCAGAAAATGCTATATTTATATAAAAATATAGTATTTCTATGTAAATATAAAAATTTATCGACTGGTAAATACAATACTTCTCGAAAAAAAATATAAAATTTATCGGCTACATCTTTAGTTACTGAAAAATACTATATTTCCTGATTAATACCATATTTACTAATTAATATTATAATTCCTTATATATACATATTTACCAAACGACACCAACACCGTCTGGCAACATCACCAACCGGTAAATACCAAATATGACCGCAACAAAAACTTAGATACAAAAATCCATACAAAAGTACAAATTTTGTTTAAAAAAAAAAGATCTACAAACAAGACTCAATTTCAAGAAAATTAAACAAAAATAAACAACAAATTAAAGCAAAAAATATCTAAGGCAAATTATTTCATTTGTTTTCCTTTTATCTTTTTCTTTCTTTGTCACCTCCACTGTTTGTCTCTCTTTCCCCTGACATCGTCGTTGAAACTACTGCACCATCAATGAAGCAAAGAAGATCATGACAACAGCGTCTACGCTACGTCATGAGGTGATATAGTGCTAGATATGATCAATGGCCATTGAAGCTTTGACGGACGAGAAAGAGTGCAGATAGTGTAATGACCGAAAAAATCTAAAAATTAATAAGTATGATTAAGTAATAATTTTTCCATAACTATAGCGTTAAATTCATAAGAAAATCTAAGTTTAGAGCTTATAAGTTTAAGTTTCGATAAGAATTACAAGAAATATTTATGAGAGAGCATGAAAAATCTAAGAAAATGGTTGACTTTAGAGAAGTCAATGTATCCTTAATAGTCTCAGTGAAATTTCAATCTGATAGATCAATCACCCAATCGATTACACTAGAAAAAATTCATGCAGTTAAGTCAAAGGTTTCCTTAGAAACCCAAATAATTAATTATGCATAAAGATTCATAGAGTTATAGCTAACATTCCATGAATTTGTAATTAGACTAAAATCAATAACATACAGCACTGTTTGATGACTGGTGCCACTGTATGCGCCATTGTAGGTGGCTGGGGTTCAATGAGTCTCGAGTTTCATAATCCTAAACTTCAACCCTAGACTAGCTTCTAACTCATTTTGATGTTCCCAAAATGATGGTGCCCTTTGTTTAAGCTAATTCCACTGTGTTGGAAAATCATTTGGTACTGGATGCACGTATGTATGAGGTGAGGTGGACCAAAGTAACAGGGTCCAAAATGATATTTTCAGCAATTTACAATCTCCAAGAATCATTCTTAGCCATCCATAGTCCCTCTAGGATAATTTTTAAGGATGTTACTTGGATTGTAGGACTTGCGAGATATAATTCGAACCACTTAACTCGGAATCCAATAAGTACGAACCTCGCATGCAATATGAACAGTGTCGAAATAAAACATTTGCATGTTTTTATAAAAAAATTATGAAATACATGATCAGTGATATGTTATGCCATGCTATGTGTGAGATGTTTTATTATGTTAAGCCATGTCATGGCATAACATTTGTCACATTATGATATGCTATGTTATGTTATTTATGAGTATGATTTGTTAAGTTTAAGTCATGCCATGTCTTTTTATGTTATGATTATGTATGAGTAATATGCGACATAAGCAATACTAAATTATACTACTTACTCACTTTTGATTAAGCATGTTTATGATTTATGATTTGTGATGCTATGTAGTAACGTGCCTTACCGTATACACACAATAAGATAAGTTAAACAAATAAGACAAGATAAGTTAAGTATGTCGTACCAAACTCTCAACCTATGGGGAGGCATTATGTAAAGATCATTTCAGTGTATGATCTCGATGTTGTTAAGGACCTTGCTTATTAGACTAGATGCTCTAAGAATTAATGATGTAGCTGTTTTTAAGACATTCAATCAATAAAGTGTTTAATATTTATTTCATATATCAAATATGTCCTCTTTATGTTCATTCATGTTAAATATATGATAAGTAAACAAAAGTCTAAGACTATCAATTTAAACTTTTTAAGATTGTGCATATGATAGACAAATTATGCAGAAGACATGAATCTAAAAGTGATAGTCTAAATATTATATGTCCATAATTGAGGGAATAAAGTTAGGCACTTTATTTATGTCAAGATTATTATATTGTCTGCATCCCTAATGGGAGATGGCTTGTCTTGGTCATCTCAATAGGACTCCATGAGTAGAGACATTGGTATATTATCATTGGTGACAATGTATTGGATCAGGACTAAAGATCAATTGCTTTAGTTTGATTCCCTTTAAATAAATCAATTCACTTTAGACAATGATATTCTAAAATTAATCAATGGGTCCGTACTCTTGACTTGTACCTTTTGATGTGATATCCTAAATTATATTAAGATATGTATATCAATACATTAGAAACATCACTCTTAAATGACGTAGACACAATATTCATAGATATGAAACCCATATCTCTTTTGTAGAGTCAATGATATTCTCTTATAGGCAATATTCTGTACTTAAAAACTAGAGCACTCAACCATTTAGATACATGTATGTAATCGAATGGTGTACTATTGGTTATGAATAGTAAGTATTTCAATGGTGAGATAATGGAACATAAGATAAATATAATCAGAAAGGTAACATAGAATTTATCCTTAAGCCGATTATGTATATTTTATAGGGATGTTAGACATTATGATATGCCGTGGATGTTTAAATTATTAGAGTCTAATTTATATGTAGTTTGAAAATACAGCTCTAAGCTTTTAGTGGAATAGCTTTAGAATTGATAATTATAACATATACAAGTTAGGGATATTTTTTTTATAATTATAGGAGCTTGATCTATATATGTCCATCGGGTCTTCTTTGCTAGCTTACATGTTTTTTTGTAACAATACGACGTGTTTTTCCAACATATTAGTAACTTTTGTTAATTCTTAAGATTCGTTAAAGTTCGATCATTTGGATTTAATAATTCATGTTTAGTTTGTTAATTGAATTAATTTTATGAATTAATTCAAGATAAACATGTTGAATTATTTGAATATATTTTATTTGAATATGAGATAATCTGTATATGACTGTTTTAATCAGATAACTTTTTTTATTGAGTTATCTGAATTAAAGCTAAGGCTTTGTGAAAGATACCAGGTCAAATAAAGTAATAATCATCCAATCGGTTGAAATGGATGGATTGGATAGCTTTTTAAGAGCTAGAAAACACGTGGCCGCATCTACCATGTCAGCCTAATTAACGGAATGTAGTGTAGGCCGATTGATTGACCCTTGCCATGTCAGTGATCCATGTCTAATATGGTTTTGGCTATAAGAGTTGATCCTAATTCAAATTTTGAAACCTAATTTGATAAGAATGAGTCCACATCCGACCACTATAAATAGGGAACGTTTTCCTATGGTTTATAATCATAAGTGAAGCCACTTGAGAGATTTAGAGAGAGGTTTTTAGCGAGAAATTTTGTCACTCTAAAGAATTATCGTTCAACATCTAGAATAGTAAATCTTATTGTTCTCTTGTGATTGTAAGAAGTAGTTACTGATGGGAGAATTGATCAACATATGCCTATTCGTACTCCAATCATGGAATAGAAAATAGCAAATAAGACTAATTGGTTGAAGCTCTTTCGGAGGCGATTCTTAGTAGTAAACCTGTCATACTATTTTTCATCAGAAGTGCGGTTTCGATCTTATAAGGTAGGAAAAGATCTTACATAAATTTTATCATATATAGCATGTCTAACTCCTTTATGGATAAGAGTTCATTTTAAAAAAATTTTAAAATTTCATAGCGTACTAGTTTTTCAACATTCTAAACCCTAAACTCTCGAGGATTGCACGCAATTGGTATGAATACCTGGGCCTGTTTGGTATGGTAAGTTAAGGCTTAAATAATTAAGCATAAAATAAATCTATAAGCAAGCAAAAAATGTTCATGTATGTTTTTATTAAATGTTTTCAATTATGTTTTGCTAGTATGATTTCCTACTTGCTAAGTGAAAGGTCATTTGAGTATGCTTATGGCGTAGGCAAAAAACTTGTCAACGACACTCGAATGGCAGAGATGAATATGGATACTGCTTATGCAATTGTATTTTTCACAATATGATTTCTATAAATTATGTATGTATAAATAATTAAATGGTATTACATAAGTATCTTTAGAAATTGAGCTTAGTTTAGAAAGTTTTAAGATTTAAAATGTTGCATCAGATCGTGCAACAAATATATTTAAATGTTCAAGTAAGAAAAATGTAACTTTTTAGAAATGTTTTTAAAAGTTTATTTTAATTTAAGAAAAGATTTAAGGAAATATTTTAGATAATTATCTTTATGTTTTAAAGAAAATGTTTTAAGAATTAATATTATGTTGGTTTTAAAGGATTAAATCTTATAAAATTATTATCAAAATTCTCTATACTAAGGTTGTATGATTACATCCTTGGTTTCCAAGACATATTTACGTCATTTCATTTACTTATTTATACATATATAATTTTGTAAAATAAACTAACATAATATTGAAATAAACTGGGGGTATCCTACTGCTTTCACAATCATGCTCTCGTAGGGCCTCTTTTATTTAGTGATTCTACCCTAAGTGTCTTGATAGAGAATACAACCTTATTTTTTTGAGGCTATCTTTCTCTTGGTCCATGACTTGCATTAATCCTTCTTCGTTTCTTCTATTGTGTATTCACACCCAAATCATGATTTGGTACTTGGGGACTAGACAATTGTCTATCTTCTTATTATTTTATCCATAGATTCTTATCGTTCAGTCATCGAGATTTATGATAATGATAGCCTAGAATGGACTTATGTACTTGCTGAAAAACTTCTAAGTGTTCATTACACTTGAGGTTATTATTTGATATCTCTCTTGCACATGTCTCGCTCCTCTTAAGGTGTAAGAGTAAGGGAAAATAGTTCCTATTTCCCACATTTGTAAGGCCTCCCACAGTCTTGCTCTTGTGGCCTTTCTTTAGGTTAAGGGCCATTTTTAGTCTCTTCATGTTCATCTAAATCATCTTGACAAGTTATAGCATATAGCAACCAAAGATTAGCAACCATACCTAAGATTGGAGTGTTATGGTGACACATTAGAATCATTATAACATCAAGATGCTTTTCCAAACGATGGACGAGAACTTTGCTAGAAGGGTTTAAAATTATTCAATCACTTATGATATGCTACGGTAGCATGTTTTAAATCCTACAGTAAGTATCAATAAGGCAAATCAATAGTATGATTGTCATACATTAAGAGACCATATCCATCCTATAATTTAGCATCACATAGAAACTTTCTGCTAGGAGACATATAAACCTCTAACTTACTTTTAAGAAATTGGAGAAAATTAGTACAAGACATACTAGTTTTGGTGAGAAAATGAAGATAAGAGAAGAACGAAAAAGCAAAGCCTTCTTGAAAGAATTACCACATGAATTTATTATTATGTTAAAATGTAATAATTAGTTTGTTACTATACCGTTTTACGAAATTAGCACTTCTTTTAAAGATAAATTTTAAGAAATAATTATCAAGATTTCATTTATGAAAAAAATTATTCTAAAAATTTATCTACTTTATGTTGAAACATGTTTAAGTTTAGATTACATAGTTAAGTAACGGCTATGTAAGCAAGGTTGTTATAGATAGTCACAATCTGGACAGTGTTGTTCTGGCATTCGGCAAACCGATTTGTAGCGATGAAGTCAGATCTGATGGAGCGACCACGATGACTTTATCTTTACCTTCTCCTTGATTGCGACGGAGCATCGACGGTGATGGCTTCGACTAGATAGAGTAACAATGGGGACTGAGAAATGATTCAACGAAGTCGATCTAATTGAAGACAGCAACGACAACTCGACATCGAAGGCTTAAGGTCGGGGTCTTCAAGTATCATGGGAGAAGAGAGCAGGGAAGAAAAGAAAAGGAAGCCTGGGTCTGACGAGAGGAGAGAGAAGGGGAGAAGAAGAGTGAGAAAAAAATGAGGAAAAAAATTGGTTGATTAGGATTTAGGTACGAATAAGAGTTATTTTGGCCCTTTCTTCTAAATCAAGTTTCAAAGTCAATATATTATTTATTTTGGTAAACGGATTCGAATTAGTGATTTGATTTGAGTTATGTGATTTGAATTATGATTTGAATTAGTAATTTGAATTGTTATCCGAATTGACGTTTGTATGTGTATTTAAGTTTTAATCTGAATTTGAAATAAAATTGAAATTTGCGTTTGGAGAGGTAGTGAAAACAATTTTTGATTTATTGACAAATTTAATAAAATCTTAATGTTAATGATCCTAAAAAATATACAATATGGATATTAATTTATTCCTTTCTTCACTAAAAATACAATGAAAAAAGAATCATCTCAATTAGATATCAAATGAAGAAATTATGACTTTTTTCCTCAAATATAGTAGAGAAAATTTCAGCTTTTATTGTAGCGAAGATATCCAAGTATCAAGAGTTTAGGGGAGTCAGAATTCTAAAAACTTAGATTCTTGATACTCATTTGATTCAGATTTTGGGGGAAACGCATCAAGGGTCCGTTTAGTAAATGGATTTGAATTAGTGATTAGATTTGAGTTAGTGTAATTTGAATTAGGATTTGAGTTAATGATTTGAATTGTTATCTAAATTGACGTTTGGATGTGCATTTAAGTTTTAATCTAGGTATGGAATAAAATTAAAAATTAAAATTTATGTTTGGAGAGGTAGCAAAAATAGTTTTTGATTTATTAACACATCTAATAAAATCTTTCTGTTAATGATTCTAAAAAATATGAAATATGGATATTAATTTATTCCTCTCTTTACTAAGAACATGATGAAAAAAGAATCATCTTAATTAAATATTAAATGAAGAAGTTATAATTTTTTTCCTCAAATATAGAAAAGAAAATTTTAGTTTTTATTGTAGCAGAGATATCCAAGTGCAAAAATTTAGGGGAGTAGAACTCTGAAAACTTGCATTCTTGATACTCAAAGGATTTGGATTTTAGAAGAAACAAACACTTATATAAAGGATTCTTAATATTCAATCTAAATTTGAGTCCATTGAGTATCAAGAATACCTAAAACAAACAACTTTTAAAAAATTTTTTAATACTTGAATTTAAATTTGAGCTCATTAAAAGTAGAAAATACCTAAAACATACATGCTTATGTTTTTTAAACACCTGACTTTATTTGTTAACCCCCTGTTTGGCATAGTAGTGGCAACCACAAACTCAGTTATGAACAATATAAAGTTCTTACATGTTACAGTAACAATAAAAAAAATAATTACAGTATAAAACTCTCACATATTACAATAAAAATGGTTTTAACTAATAGTTTCTACCACCTTTTAAACGCCACATAAAAGGAATAAAATCTGCTATTTATTACTTTTTTTTTTTTTTGCACAAAAATTGACGCGGCTAACGTGCCTAACGGCTCACCGGCTGAGTATTTCTTGTTGAAAGAAAACCAGGGAGTTACGAGGAAATAAATTAAAAACAAAAAAAGAAAAAGGAGGACACTGGTCTGGTTCCGTCGTCGTCGGCTCAGACTGTACAGCAAGGCGAAGAACAAAAAAACTCCTTCTCCGACTATAAAAATAAAATTCAAAACTTCAATTTTTTTTTTTTTGTTTTTGTATTATTCTCCTCTTGAACTTTGAAAATTTGAGGGCTGGCTTTTACGGCGTCACAGCATTCACAATTACGTATAGTGCCAAGTTTCGCTCTCATTTAAACCCAACCAAACCCTAGTTTCAGGTACCTCTTTATCTTACTTTATTTTATGCCGTGTATATTTGTTGTATATATGCATGATATACGATTTCAACATTTTCTTCCTATGGAGTGTTTTTGTGCTCCAAATTCTTTCTTAGGATCTGATTGCGCCGCTTGCAATTTGAGGTATTTCGCTTTTTGGTAAAGAAAAGCTTGGAATTTTGTGTAATTTGGGTTTGCTTCTTTTTTAATTGAATTTTGGTTAATCATTTTTTTTTTTGTTCTCTCAATATTTTTTGTTGGCTACATATGGAAGAATTTTATAAATTCGAAGACTTCATTATTTTGATTATTGTATGAATTTGAATTTAAAAAAAAAGACTAAAGTTACTTTAATTTTTATGTAGTTTTCAAAATCCCATTATTTTTTTCCTTCAAATTTTGGCTTTATATTTATAAATTTGCATTTAACAGACATGTGATGCTTGCTTTACTTGATGAAAGCTTTACTAATGAGAATATATAACTGAGTTATTAATAATTGAATTGAAAGTCTTAAATTGGCAAGGAAAAACTATTAGGAGTTGGCGAAAAATCTTTGGACCGAGAGTTTTTGTTGTTATGTAGATTTTCTATCCATAAGTGCATTTATGCTAGGGTTTCTTGAAAGTTAGTCTTTGATTAATGTTTTACAGAATTGCTGTTTGTTTGCCATGTCTGCAAATTTTATCATGCATTTTGCCGCATTGTTTTAAATGGCTTTTGTACTCAGTTAAAGGACTTATTTCAGGCCTGCGTTTAGCAGCAGAAGATTCTTAGTTTTATAAAGCTGCAGTTTATAAGGTAATGGATCATCCACGATTAGCTACTGGGAATGGCGAGGATAACGTCGGGATTCCGGATGATTTGCGTTGCAAGAGATCGGATGGGAAACAATGGAGATGCACTGCCATGTCTATGCCAGATAAGACAGTATGCGAAAAGCACTATTTTCAGGCGAAGAAGAGGGCAGCAAATTCTGCAATGCGGGCTAATTTGAAGAAAGCTAAGAGGAAGTCATTGGGCGAAAGTGATATTTATTTGGAGAGTAAGAGTGATGATTTTGATGTACCACTTGTGAACATGAAGGTTGACGAATATTCTCTTCAGGTCTCTGGGAAAAAGTACTCAGAGAGGCCATCAAAAAATAAATTCCGCTACTCTCCTGAGACTCCACCAGTAAGGAGTTTTTCAAGACATAATCCTTCGAAACTCAATGATGATTCACAGTTAGATTCAATGCTGTATGAAGAAAATTGGAGGTCATATAAGACACCACCTGTTTCTGCCATGGATACATCCAGGAACAGGTCACAGAGGAGCTTGGATGCTAATGCAACAACAGTTTCGGTATGTTGATTTTGGAATACGTTTAGCTGTATGCCTTAGTATATTGATTATTATTGTCGTGGTCAATGCACTTGCAATGGTATCGTTATATGGCAAGGAAACTTTTTCCAGTAAGAAATATTTGGACTTCAATTGTAGGAAAAAAAAAAAAAAAACGAAGAAGAAAAGAAAATCTATCATTTAGATGAAAGTGCATATCTCTTGGATAGCAAGGGTCAGCTAATCCTTGAAGTAGTTTTGTCTTTCTAGTTAAAAAAAAAAAAAGAATTTAGTATTGGATGATATTTGCTATCGAATTCAATTCAACTTGATTTTCTTTTTAAGAGATTGGTAGGTGCTGTGATTAGTCGTGATTATATTTTAGTCTTTTTTGGCTTATGTGTTTCTGATTCCAAGGTGACCAAGTTTCTTTCAGGAATACTCTGATCAAAGTACAGAATCCTCTGAAGAGACTCGTGGCCAAACTTGCCATCAATGTCGAAGGAGTAAGAGAGACAACCTTATTTGGTGTCCTAAATGTGATCGAAGAGGGTACTGTGATAGCTGTATCTCTACATGGTGAGGCTGATTATCTTTGACAAAAGTAATTTTCTTTACGTGTTTACATGTGTGCTTAGTATAGATCTTTCAACTTTTAGGTACCCAGACATTTCACTGGAAGATGTTCAAAGAATTTGCCCTGCATGTCGTGGTACTTGTAATTGTAAAGTTTGCCTACGTGGAGATAATTTGATAAAGGTACTTGTTTGAAGTATTAAAGGTGTCTTCTACTCATTTTGTTATTTGGTTGTAAAAGTCTGTGAAACATACCAATTTGCTGTTGACATTAACCTCTAATCTGTTAGTGGTTTGTTGTAATCTGTCTCTGTTGTAGGTAAGGATAAGAGAGATTCCTGCTTTAGACAAACTACAGTATCTCCACAGTCTACTGTCTTCAGTGCTTCCCATTGTTAAGCAAATCCACCACGAGCAGTGCTCTGAAGTAGAGCTCGAGAAGAGGCTTCGTGGTAAGATGCTTTCGATCTTGCTTTCATTCTATATACCATCTGGACATGGTTTGACCATTTTGTGTCCATTTTTTTTATTTCAGGAACTGAAATAGATCTTTCCAGGACAAGATTGAATGCAGATGAACAGATGTGCTGGTACCTTTTGAACATCCTTTTGTTTTTTGTTTTGTTGGTCGACCCTCAATTGTTCCTAGAGTTTTCATTCATGTTGGTTATAATGGTCTTATCTATTGAATGTGGCTTTTGTTCGACTGCATTCTCTTTCAAAGCATACTTTTGATTACATTGTCAATTATTTTATCCATGAATAATTTTAGTTTTTGGATAGATAGTACAGTGTTGATTCTGCATACTTTAGGTAACTGTATTTCATTCTGATGTGGTTTATTGCAGCAATTTTTGTCGGGTTCCTATTATTGATTATCATCGGCATTGTGCAAATTGCTCGTATGATCTGTGTCTTAATTGCTCTAGAGATCTTCGTGAGGCATCCATGCCTTGTGCTAATGGAGATGTGGACAATAAGGTTGGTAGAATTCAAGAAAAGGAAACCATGGTGGAGCAACAGAAAATACCAAGAGTCAAACTAAACTTTTTAGACAAGTTTCCTGATTGGAAAGCAAATAGTGATGGCAGCATTCCTTGTCCCCAAAAGAAGTATGGTGGCTGTGGATATTCATCATTAAATTTAAGTCGCATTTTTAAGATGAATTGGGTTGCAAAACTGGTGAAAAATGTGGAGGAAATGGTTAGTGGGTGTAGAGTTTACGGCGATGGCATTTTGGAGAAAACTGAGTTTAATGATCATAGACATTGCCAATATTCTCATAGGAAGGATGGGAATGATAATTTCTTGTACTGTCCCACATCTGAAGATATTAAATTAGGTGGAATTGGTGATTTTAGAAAGCACTGGGCCCGAGGTGAACCTGTCATTGTTAAGCACGTTTTTGATACTTCATCCATTTCAAGCTGGGATCCAATGGTAATGTGGATAGGGATGCAAGAGACTACAGATGAAAAATTGAAAGATGAGAGCAGAATCGTAAAGGCCATCAGTTGTTTTGACTGGTCTGAGGTGGGCTCAAAATGCTATTTTTTGTATGGTTGTGTATAGTGCTTCTTTCTTCCTCAAAAGCTGTGTTACTTTTGTTCGTATCTATTAATTTTTTTACTTGAATAACTTGTTGATTGGTTAAGATCTTGAATAATAAGTCTTATCAACCATTGTGGTTTGACATTATGGCAGGTTGATGTCGAACTTGGTCAGTTCATAAAAGGCTACTATGAGGGACGAATTGATGGACATGGTCAGCCAGAAATGTTGAAGTCGAAGGATTGGCCTTCCCCTAGTGCATCTGAGGAGTTCTTGTTATACCAGAGACCTGAATTTATTAGTAAATTCCCTTTACTTGAGTATATCCACTCCAAGTGGGGCCTTCTAAATGTTGCAGCAAAACTGCCACATTACTCTTTGCAAAATGATGTAGGGCCTAGGATTTTTATTTCCTATGGGACCTTTGAGGAACTTGGTAGAGGCAACTGTGTAACCAATCTTCATTTCAACATACGCGACATGGTTAGTTGTTCTTCTGTTTTGTTCACCTGTAGTCATTAATCTTAAGGGTTATTTTGTCTGTTCAAGAACTACTTAAGATAATTTGTTTGATACGTGCTATGATTTTTCTGTAGTTGATTTCTTATGATGCTTTAATAACTCTGACCTTATAATATACAACTAATGAATACTGACGCTTTGGTTCTTGGTACCGATCTTATCATATTTATGTATGTGTATCAGGTCTATCTATTGGTGCATACATGTGAGGAAAAGCTAAATGGTCAGCAGAGTATAAACTTTGAAAAGACTCAAAATGTCAAGGAACCCAAGGATAAACATTTGCTAGGAGATCAAAATATAGGTCTGGAGGAGGGGAGGTTACCCGATTTATCACTTGGCGACCACAGTTTGGATAATGAATATGGCCCGAGCTTGGATGAAAATAAAGATGAGAGAATGATGGATCAAGGCATTGACAATACTTCTAGTATTGAAGGGGATGCTATTGGTTGTGAGCGGTCAAACCGAGATGGCGGAGATGTTTCTGAAAAGACTCGTCCAGGAGTTTTTTGGGACGTTTTTCGCCGTCAGGATGTTCCACAAGTTATAGAGTATCTGAGATTACATCACACAGAATTTGGAGAGCCCAACAGTGAAAAGAATGATATTGTAAGCTTTCTCTTACACCCTGTTGGTTTGTAGTTTGAACCACAATTCATACCTTTTTGCTACAGTGTGTTCTTTTACAAAATAATTGACGAATTTATATTCAAACCTATGAATCAAACAGGCTATAACATTTTTACTGATTCAAATTGTTTGCTTGCATTTTGTGCTTGCTGTTGACTAAAATATTTTGGATTACAGGCAACAAAGCCGCTTTATGATGAAAGATTCTTCCTGAACAGGCATCACAAATGGAAACTGAAGGAAGAATTCGGTAAGGATGACTAAAACTTATATTTTATTTTAGTCTCTCTGTTTTGAGCAACACTTGACACTGGTCCTCTGCTTTTGGGATTGCCATTTCTAAGGTGTTATTTTTTCCGTGGTATCCTCTTTTTGAAGTTGTCTACAAGGAATAAATTTTTCCTAGTGGCAATGTTATGCCACTAAAATTGAAAGCTACCAGGTTCTGTTCAAATTGCTCCATCCATTTTAAGAAAATATTTTGAGAATACGTTGAACGTGGAAGCCATGAATGAAGATTTTCGTAATTCTATACACACCAGTTTAGTTGAGGCTGGGTTCTAATTTTTTATTTTTCTGGGACTGTTTCATGTATGCGCAGTTGCTTCAATACTGCAACACCCTCCTAATTTTGAATGCTATTATGTCTATGCCAGTTGTCTCTTTTACTGTTTTGAAATTTGTTTGTAATGTGTGACCCTGAATTTGATTTGAATTAACTTTTAAGGGTGACAAAAGTATTCTGCTTCTCTTTCAGGAGTAGAGCCATGGTCCTTTGAACAGCATTTGGGGCAAGCTGTTTTTGTACCAGCTGGATGCCCTTTCCAAGTTCGGAATCTTCAGGTGAGGACGTTTGACTATGTATTTTACTATTAATGTTTTTCAATTGAAATTCCTACAATTTCAAATAAAATAAGAAGATTCCAATTTTCAAACATACTTTACCTGGATAATCCTTACGTGATTGCATATGTGGATTCTATAGGAGCTAGTTACATGGGGTAAATTTTATATTGTTGCTTGAGCTATTACCATGTTTTATAAATATTCTTTATATGGCATTTTCCTGGGAGGAAAAACAGCAAGAATAGGTTGCTGACTTTCTGAACGTTGAATTAGAGTACATTTTCTTTGGCCAAAAAGATCTCGGAAATTAAAAAAGAAATATAATATACTAATCTTCATTCTTGTTTTTTCCGAAGATATGGGCCACTTTAGATTTCTGGTGCAAGTTCAGTTTGTGAGGTCATCCTTATTATTTATATCTGTCGTTGTACGCTTTTTCAGTCCACGGTTCAGTTAGGCCTTGACTTCTTATCTCCTGAAAGCTTGGGGGAGGCTGTAAAATTGGCTGAAGAAATTCGTTGTCTCCCAAATGATCATGAAGCAAAACTCCAAGTTCTGGAGGTCAGAACAGAATATTTTTCCCTTACGCAGACAATGGCCTAACTTTCCCCATATGCGTTTGTTTTATTTTGCATCTAGTGATATTTTTGAGCCCTCATTAAGTTTTAATACAGGTAGGAAAGATATCGCTTTATGCTGCAAGTTCAGCTATTAAAGAAGTTCAAAAATTGGTGCTTGATCCAAAGTAAGAAAACCAGCAGTTAATCCGACCTTATTTATTTCTATGAATTTGTAGAAATTTCTTGTCTGACAACCTTTAGTTTATCAACTCAAGTTTTGCTTTGTGCTTCTGTGCAGGCTTGGCTCTGAGCTTGGATTTGAAGATCCGAATCTCACAGCAGCGGTCTCCGAGAACATGGAGAAAATGCCCAAGAGAAGACAGATGACTTGTGCTTGAATTGCTCTCTTGTATCTATTGTTTAGATATTGATGGCTGACCCTCGGATGAACATCCAATGTGTAAATTTGTTAGGATGATCTTCTGTTTTATGCTCAAAAAGTTATAGGCTATTTGTGCCTCATACCACCAATGTGGCACTTTGATCATACTTGTGAAATGTGCAAAGTTACATAACAAGTCACCTCTATTTTCCTTTTGTTTACTTCGGAAACCTCTGTTTTTTTTCCTTCTTTTCTTATCCCCCAAATATCTTTAAAGAATTTACACAAACCCTTTCTGTGTTTTATCCCAGAATTATACTCCTAAAGGAAGGATTGGAAAAAAAAAAAATGTTCTGAAAACATTTGAAGTAGGAAAAAATGCAATGCCAAGTGTTAATAGGCTTGGGAGATTTATGAAAGCAAAGTTGCTCTCTCCATATATCAAGAAGTAAGACTAAACGATTCAGCGATTCTCTGGAAGTCCAACTTCACTTCCGGCCATACCGATTCCGGTGCCTGAGCATTCAGAGTGAACAGTCTCCCTCTACGAGCGCAGCAAACCGCAACATTATGTCTGTGAAATGAGGGGCTCTCAACCCGGAATTCTAGCTCATAGTAATTTGCATTCCTTATAGGATCCTCTCTCAAAGTTGACTCTACCAAAGTTCCTCTCACTTCAGGTCGCTTGCCGGATCCTGTAATGGTTCTAACGATGGCTTCTCCTACCTCCTTTGGTCCACCAAATGCTTCAATTCTACAAACACAACACAACGGAGTTAAGCTGCAAAATGCACTTTCAAAAGGTTGCTGCAAACGTTAGGAAAGCATATGGGTAAGGCTTGTCCCTACCAATCCTATTTTCAAGCTGATCCAGGTTAACAGTGTTGCTAATTTTCACATTTGAATGTTTGGATGTTAACAGCATTATATCAACTTCATTGGGTATGCAAAATGGAACTACTACCAAACAAAATGCATGGATATCTATAGTTGTTTTGCGGGAAAAAAAAAAGAGAGAGAGATGGAAAGGAATTGAGTGGGAGATTTCAAACCCTTCAAACTTCAAAGAACCCGCATTTTAATCTCTTCCAATGCGTAGAGTTTAAAGCAAAGGATTCATATCAAATACAATTAGAGAAGGATCATCTCATGCGGCAAAACCGCATTACCTCAGATTAAGCACCTGCCCCAGTGAGATTTTGAAAAAAAAATTTCTTGAAGATAAATTGTACAAAATTTTTAATTATGCCTCTGATAAATTACAAAAATTATAGTTGTACCCCAACTCACAAAAAATATTATATTTGTGTCTCAATGTAATAATGGATAATATTTTTTTTGCATTTGTTATTGTGCCCTCACTAAATTTTTTTGGCTCCGCCATTGATCATTTCCTTCCTCTCTATTTTCTTCATTTAGATTATATACATTTCTTTATTTTTTGTTTACATTCCTGTCAACCAAACACGACCTTGATTGAGCTTACTTGAAATCAAGAGGAACTGGTGAGACAATGACGCTAACATTGAGCTCGCCGGTTGTACCAGGAGGCCCAAATGCAACAACTGGTTCATTAACGTTTTTCCTTCTCCCACCGCCGCCGCCGCCGCGGCCGTTGCCTCCGCCAGGTTTTGCATTGTTCAATGGAGGAGGATCAAGTGACCTCTCAAACTCTGCTTTCTCCGCTGCTCTGTACAATAGCCTCTGATCTCCAACCCAGCTTGCGGGGTATATAAATTCTGTCGTTTTCAATCCAAAATCAAAAACATTTAATTACTAAAAAAATTATAAGAAAAAAAAATGATCATCTTCAAAAGTTATAATTTTCCCAACAAAATAATGGATTGATATAGCAAGGCTTAATCTTGTTGCAATTGGACAAAATGGTGACTAAAGAGTCACTAACCAAATCCTTCATTCGTGTCAATGCATCTATTGTAGCCTTCAACAGGATAAACGACATCAAGCTTTAGCTTTCGGCTAGTTTCCGGGGACAGCCCGAGGAGAAAGCTTGTGACTCCTCCAAAATTTGCACCAACAGCAACCAAGGAGGCTGATCCAAAACCCACCAAGAGTCTCCTCCTAAACGTAGCCGCCAGCGGTGCAAATTGTTCCGCTGCCGGCCGGGACGTCCCCTCTTCAAAGCTCTCTTTCCGGTCACCGGAAGATTGAGTCATGCGTATTTTGTAAATACTTGAGGTTTTGCATGCATGAAAGCAGCGTGCCAATGCCATGGCTCCAGTTTTTTAGTGTTTCTTTTGTTAAAGCGCTGCAGAGTGGCTTTACGTTGTTCAAAGGTGCGTTATCTGTTTCTGCTTTTTTTTGGGCTAATTCTACCAGTGATAAATTCTATTATTTATTTATAGTTTGATTGACAAAAGATGATCTTAACTATTATCTCAATTATAAACAGCGTAAAGTTTTTATATGTTACTGTAAAAAGAAAAAATTATTACAGTATAAAGCTCTCACATGTTATAATAAAAACAGTTTAAACTAATAGCTCTAATCACTTTACCAAATATCCTATTAGTTGATAAACCAAAATTAATCTTGGTGAACATTCCATTTATAAGTAACTAAGGAATGAAGTTTGTTATAGATTATTCTAATGTGTGTGGTACGTAGAGTTGTTGTTTGGTTTATCATTGTACTAAAAATAGGTTTGTGAATTCATTTTCAGTAAATTTAAAGTCTGGTAGTATCTAGTAGTGTTTTGATTATTCTTTAAAAAGTAAGTTTTGGCAAGAATTCAAGTTGAAATGAAATGGAGAAAACATATGTCGTCTTTCCATTTGGTTTCTTAACGAGAAGTGCAGTTCCGAGCTCAGCTCTACAGCTTGGTGATAAGCTTATCCAGTTTTAGTGGTTCACATTTATTTCTTTTATTATAATAATATTATATATGTACGCGCACATAGACACAGACATACTATGATGTCAGCGTTTCATTGGTTTGTCAATAAAGTGATTAGCAAGCCACGCTACTTTGTACCATACACAGGGAAGCAAGGACGGAATAGGCAGTCGCTCTTTTCAACTTTTTCTTTTCTATAATTTTGTGTATAAAACTTTATAAAAATTATATTTTACCTTTTGATATTGTATTTTGTTATCTTTTAAATCAATTTTTCTCTCGATTTACTAATTCAATCGTACATTTTTTTCCTTGTTATTAAATTTTTTTGGCCCCGCTCTTTAAGGCCAGCGCAATTATCTACCACCCAAAAAATGCGATTTATCAATCCCACAATGGTCAAGAAAAGACAGCAATAAAATTTAACCTTTCAAATTGATTAAGCAAAAGACGCATCATATCCGAGAAATTATTTGATCTGACTGCACCAAGGAAAAAGGAGACCGACCAAGGAAGAAAATTGAGACAAAGGAAATAGTACACTTAATTAATTTAATTAGACTAAAAATTTTCGCACTAATTGCAAAATCTAGAAGGCTGATCAACAATAATTATCTATAATTGGTACAAAAATCCAAGCACTAATCAAAGGATCATGCAATATTATATATCTTAGTAAATTAAACCTCCCAACCATGCTTAATTCCCATCCCTGCGTGTTGCTCAAACTGACTCAGACCCTGCAGATGCCCCATCCCTCCATTGAACCTCATCACTTGATCATCATGTTCATGATCGTGATGATCTAGTTCTGCTCCCTTATTGTTCTGCTCATGAAGGTTCACCACAGCTTGCATTTTCCCTGGTGGTCTCGTTGACCTCCCATTAATCCCCAAGAAGTCAACGGTCATCACATCTCCAGCGCCACCGCTAGTGCCATGCAAAACGACGTCGTTGCCACCCCCAATATTATAATCACTAGCACCATCCACAAAATGACTACCATTTTGGCCGTTACAATGACTAAATATTAGGCCACTGAACAACCCAACGCTCCTATTACTACCACCATTGTTCACGTTGAATCCGTGGCCGTACTGACGATGATTATCAACATCAAAGCCGGCGTAGCTCGACGGCGCCATCGCCGAGCTCGCGGTGCTGCTGACGGTGGACCCCATCTGCGCCGCCTTCTGCAGCAGTGCCGTGGCCGACATGTAACCATTTTCGTACTCCAATTGGTGGTCCAACGACAGCGAGTTTTTGGCACTACTTAATGAGAAAATGTTGTTCAACTGATGAGGATGATGATCTGGGGGGTTTTTGATGATCAGATGGCTGGGAATGATATTGCTGATGTTGTTGTGCTTGATTAGTACTTGATCATGATCTTCTGACGTTTGATCTGTTGGCACTGGTGGGTTGGCAATGTGGTACTTGTTGATAATGTTGTCGTTGTCGTTTGTGGGAGGCGTGTTTATAATATTGGTGCTATTTATGAGTGAAGAGATGAGCTCTCGGCTGGAGAGTTGTGTTGCTTGTAAATTTGGATGTCGTCCCTGCATGTTGGAGGGAATTGGTCCCAGCTGCTGTTGTGTCGTTTTGTTGTTTTCCTCGGCTATGGCGTCGCAGAAAGCTCTATGGGTGATAAAGCTATCTCTCCTGCATTAATGCATGGTATCATAAAGGATATCAGTAGCATGTAATATAAAAAATTATTGTATAAATGAATTTTTAACCTTTTTTTCCCCTTTTGTTGAAACATGAAAGATGTTTTTTAATTGCCCAAAGAGGTATAATATATTATGTGTGACATTGTCTATGAGAGTCTTGTTTAATAGGATGGACAAGGACTGAAACAACAATGTTGTAAGTTGAATATTCGAGCTCAAAAAATATGTATAAAATAAAATGTTAGTTGAATAGTCAAACTTTGATGAGTGAGAAAAATCTTGTTAAAATTTGGAATATTCTAGTCCCTTGACTTATAAAAAGAGAAAACTACTACTAATTAATATTCTAAGGCTACTCTGAGAAGGGGAGTGATAGACAACTAATTCTGGTAAAAAAGAATATTTCAATCGAACTCAAAAATTCAATTTTTTAAGCGCAAATTCAAGCAATTTATATAATTTTTTTTTCCTAAAAAATAAGACTTGTAGAAACAGAACACACAAAACTCACAAATAATCAACCACAAGAACCTTCAAGAGCAGGTAGTTTTTATGGCACGTAAGTAGATTGGCTCGTTAAGTGACCTTATTCAAACAATTGCTAATTATCCAACCAATCAAGTTTTAAAAGAGGAGAAAATGTAATTATTTCTGCTAATTATGAAAATTAAGTTAATTAATAGCATGTGCATAATTTTTTAATATCAAAATTAAATAGTTAATTAACATTTCAAATGAAATAGGGACATTCAATTATTTATAATCATTAAATAGTACTACATAATAATTCCATCATGACACTACATTCGCAAGCATGTATACGTATATTTTTATCCAAAGTTTACTGACCAATTTTGATGTTTATAATTATTTTCCAAACTACAAAATGATCAATAATATGAAATAAAAAAAAAAGGACAAAATTACCTGGAGAAAAGAGTTCCACACTCGCATTTGTACTCCTTGGTGCCACAGGTCTTGGAATGTGCCTTCCAATCAGACTGGACAGCATACTTCTTGGAGCATTTCTCACACTTCCACTTCTTCTCCCCATGCTTCCTGCAGAAGTGCTTCTTGATGCCGGTCAGGTCTCCGAGCGCCCGCGCCGGGTTGTGGTGCACGCACGACGCCTCCGGGCAGACGTACACCCGCTTTCTGACGACCTCATTGCTGTTTCTTTGTCTCAGCTTCCATGGCAGGTTGTGGCCTCGCCTGTGCAGCTGAAGATTCTGGTCTCTCTGGAACCCCTTGTTGCAGATTTCGCACACGAATCGGTTCCGGGCCAACAGGGTGGTCGGCGATAAGGCTATCACCTCGGCACTTGGGTCTGCATTATGTTGTACATTATTTAAGTCATTAATTAACCATTTTTTAGGTTATGATCTCTGACACTACATAGTTCTCCGTGGATAAGAATATTATATCATGTTAATATAACTTTTTTCTTTCTTTCTTTTCGAGGGTAAGAGGAAATTATTCGCGACATTCCGTCCCAATTCTCTTTGTCTATGACAGAAATTTTGGGCCTATCAATAGAGCAGAAATAATTTCACCTGATTCTAGTAAGGAAAAAAAAAAGTTGTGTTCATTTTTATTTTCACCACAACAAATCCACCATCACAATCTATGGTCAAGTATATAGAGTATCAAATCTTGAAATGCGTCCTTAAAATGTCATGAATTAATTTATATACAAATTTGACGGTCCAAAAAAACCACCTAATTGATATATATATATATATATTTATTTATTTATTTATTTATTGAGGGTAGAGATTCACAACTATGCATGTATTATCTCTTCTCGTTTTGTTATTTCAATGTAGATTTACCCTAGACTTCTTCAACTTGGCACTTTTATAAGGTGTTTGGTATGATGATTAAAACTACTATTTAAAACTGTTTTTAATATAGCATATGAAAGCTTTATACTATAGTAATTTTTTTTTCTTTTTATTATAGCTTGTGAGAACTTTATAATGTTTATAACTAAAATAATTGTTAAAATTGTTCCTTGTCAAACAGGCTATTAAACGAACGATTACACAATTCACTAAAAAAAAAAAGAAAAGAAAAAACTCACTATAAAAAGTTTGAATAAGATTCTAAAAAGCATTGTGGATAAAAAAGAAAGCAAAAAACAAAAAATCCTGACAGCAGTCCACTAAATTAACATTATAAAATAGGGGAAAAATTCAAGTAAGGAGAAATTGATTGATCACCAAAAAAAAAAAAAAAGGCGTTTTGATCCCATTTAAGGAAAAAAAAATATGTTTTGAACATGAAACAAAATCAAAGGTGATAAAGTGAGAGAGAGATTGAAATAACAAGAGAAGAGAGATATTCGATGGGCAAAGGAAAGTATGTAACAGTTGAAAAACAAAAAGAGATTAGAAAAAAGGAGGGAATAGCTAGCCTGGTCAAGCAAAAGGCGAACAGTTTACTGCAATTATTGGCTACTGCAATCCCAAGCCAATAATTGAACCCCTTTCAACCACTTGGGCATCAATAATTCAATATTGTTTTTTAGGCCTTTTTTATGAGGAAAAAATAAAATTATCCCTCTCCTAAAAAAAAGGAAGAATAACAAATTTTTAATTTCTTTTAATCCCTCTGATTCTCTTCAAGTACTACTGAATCAAAATCATCTGCTGCCTGGCCTTGATCTCGACCTTATGACTTTACAGTAGGCCATCAATATGTACGTGCGATAATTTAAGCTTGGAATAAAGCTAAGAGCTCAATTTGAATATTGAAAAATGATAAAGATTTTCCCTTTGTTTTATTTATTTATTATAAACAATGCCCACGAGATCAACTCAATAATAGACTTAATCTAAAGAATTTTAAAATTTAAAATGTTTCAGATCGATATATAACAATATGTACCTGTATATAAACAAAAAAAAAAAAAAAAAAAATCATCATGCTCAACTATTTATAATCATGAAAAAGATAATAATAGCCAATAATTCGCCTATGATCCCCCATTTCAAAGATCCATTTCTATCAATAATCATAAGAAAATACAGAGAAATTAAACTAGCTTGCCAGGAACTTCTGAAATCAAAGTAGTGACACACACACACACACACACATACACACAGATATTTATATATGTGTGTGTATGTAAATATAGATGCATGTAAGTGTGTGTGTGTCTATATCCACATACATACATACATACATACATACATACATATATTATAGAGAGAAAGAGAGGGAGAGTAAAAGTCTACACATATACATATACATACATACATACATACATATATATATATATATACACCTGGGTTTCCTGGAGCGTTTCTTTTCTTCTTAGCTGGGGGAGATTGCTGGTCAAGCACAAGTTGTTGGGTTGTGGAGCCATTGCTAAGAGTAGTTGTTGAAGATAAAGAATTTGAGGCATATTGGAAGTTTTCCACTACCTCCTGTTTTTGTTTTCCCACAGCTACTACTACTGCCACTTTAGTTTCTTCTTTAGCAGTATTATTGTTATTCCCTGAAGATAAGATCCCACCCTCACCACCTGTACTGATGATTGACATTATATTGGACCCAAGGAAAAGGATTAAAAAAAAAAACAAAAGAGAAGAAGAACAAGATTGCTATCTTTATATATCTATATATTAATAAGACTTTTTTGGACTCTTTCTTCAAAACTCTAGTTTGTTCCTTTCTCCCTTGCTCTTGGTTTGCTAGCTAGCTATTTTGGAGAAAAAAAATATATATTTTTTGTTTATATGCAAGAGAAGAAGACTTATGTTTTGAAAAATGAAAAAGAAAAGATGGGGTTTGTTGTGACCGGAGGAAGACAAAAAACCCAGGAAATTCTCCTTCATTTATGGTGAAGGAAAGAGAGGAGAGAGTTGCTGCAGTCAGAAGATGAATACAAGGAAACTTCAGTCTACTTTGGCTTTGTATTGTAATGTGAACATTGATTATATATGTCTATTTTAAAGGACTGTCGGATGTTACTCTATGGTCCATTAGAAATGCCTCTAGGACGCTAGGGTATAAATGACAATGCCCCTCGCTTATCTTTTTTCCTTAAGTTCACATTTCTTACAGCAGTTTATCCCCATTTAAAGTAGTATTGCTAATTGGAACCAAAATAATTAATATGCTAATAGTACCTTAAGTAAAATTTTGAAATCATATTTATATATGCTAATATATGGTACCTAATTGGCCAAGTACTTGTGTATGTTATTACTTAACTAGTTTATGCACATACTTTGTGAGAGAATGCAATGAAATTTAAACTTTTTAAGGACTTAGTTTTTATCTTAAAAGGTCAACTTGTTAAATTTGTGTTTGTGTTTATATTTTAATGATATAGGACTTGGATTTTTTCTACTCTTTGTTCGCCCTTGCAAAATTATGCTATGTTTGAATTCATCAATCTTGTACTTTAGATTGAGCTGCTCGTTTGAACTTGTTGATCTTTCATACCATGATAGAATTTAAACTTTTAAAAGACTTAGCTTCTATTTTAAATGATCAACTTATTAAGTGAGACTCAGTTTCTTTTACTATTTACAAAATGTATATTAGAGACCATTCAAAAGTATCATAAAGTGCTTTGTTAGTCAAACAAAAATATATCCTCAATCCAAATAAATTCCCCCTTTTAAAAGGAGAAACAAAAATAAAATTGGGTTTTCTAGAATAAAACAATAAAAGTCAATTTTTAATAATCCAATATGATGGAATTTGTTCATAAATTTGCAAAAAAAAATTAATTTAAATTTTGTGATAGAAAACACAAATTATTAGATAAAAAAAAATATCTCTCAAACCCTACAAATTGACAAATACTAGGTATGTTCAAGTCTTAGGTTCCTTAATCTAGTAAAAATAATTTTACTGAAGAATCATATGATTTGACGTGAGAAACAAAATAAAATCTCTACAATTAAAAATGACAGTTCCAAAATTTGCTCCCTTATTGTGAGGTTTCTAAAAATATTCTATTACAAAGTAGATACAAACAAATTTTAACTGTTAGATCAAATTATAATTATTTCAAACAAATCAATATGATGATTCTACATATTAAATCCCATGAATATTTGACGGTTAAAAACTGTGCTACCAATAAGGTGATGTTTAGTTTTTTTTTTTTTTTTTTTTCATGAATGAGGAGATTAAATTTTGACGGTTTGCTCTACATGACCCTCACGTTACTATCCAAATATATTTAACCTCGTTACAGCTCATGTATGACCAATTTCAAACTGGAGGTATTAAATTTCACTACAAAAAATTAAACTTTAGTCACAATAATTTTTAATTAAACTTTTACTCACAACAAAATATGGTGACTAATGTGCATTTAGTCACAAATTTTAGTTTAATTTTTGTTGCGACTAAAATTTTTAGCTACGGGATTTTTAGTCATAGAACATTTCGTGACTAAAAACATCATGATTAAAAGTTTAAATCATAACAAAAATTGAACTAAAGTTTAAGACCAAATGCATATTAGTCACAACATTTTGTTATGACTAAAAGTTTTATTAGAAACTGTTGTGGCTAAAGTCTAATTTTTTTATAGCGTTTAAAATTTTTAATTCAAGCATTAATACAACAAATGCGAAAAATTCAAGGTAAAATCCATTTAAAACAGTTTATTTTTTAGAGAAAAAAATCAATTTTTAATACTCTTGCCCAAGGCAATTACGTTAATTCCACTAGTTTCTGGGTCTTTATTTCGCCTAAATACATTGATTTTTCCACAATTCGGAAATATTTCAAACTTTGCTGCAAGAGATCAGAGGCTAGGAAGTCTTGCTCAAAATTTGTCGCTTACAAAGAATATTTCGATGAAAATGAAATATTCCTAAAAGACCCTTCTCACCCAAAGGGAAGAAAGAGGGAAAAGAAAATTCTACAGAATTACGACCTTGCCACCGCTGTGAACCTAAAATGACCAAATTACCATCCGTCATCACGGGTGGGCTTTTGTTATTCTTTCTCGAAATTGGACCAACATGGGCACAGAAATTATTCTAGCCACAAGTAGGCGAGTGTAAAATGGCAAAAGGTCAGATAGAGGAGGGACATTTTTGACATTTTGTCCTGGTGGACCAATTCAAAGATCATTACGTCTTACCGAGATTATTAATTAAGATTAATATTTGTTTGATTAGTTAAATTAATCATTGGAGAGACAGCAGGCAGGCCTGCAAATATTGTTTATCAAATTATAGATGACGTTATTTGTTGTTTTCTAATGCGATCTTTTTTAAAAAGATATATATGAAGCAGTCCTCATTTTTCAAATTACAAGAATGGGCTTGATAATATAATCTTGGAATATAGAAATGTGTCTTAGTTAATTAATTAGTGAGACATATATAAAAAGGAGATTACAAAACCCTTATCTTAATTTTCAGGCGTAACAATCAATACATAACTTACATACGTATTACATATAAATAGCGTGTTTGACAAACTCAGTTTTAACTCATCAGTTTTAACTAAAATAATATAAAACTTTCACATACTATATTATAAAGTAAAAATATGTTACAATATAAAACTCTCACAAACTACAATATTTTCAATGAATTACTCTAATTTATGTTGTGATTTCTTGATAATTACATTATCATACTACCGATTAACCAACTAACATAAGATTCAATCTTTCTCTGCTTTCATGGGCGGAGCTATGTTATGCTATTCCTACACCAGTCCAATGGCTCCTTGTGCTCTTGCCTTTCCGTTTTTTTTTTTTTGAACTATTTTACCTTTAAAATTTATAAATGGCAACATTAATTGAGAATATTACAAAAGCTTTTAGTTATGCCGCAAGTTTTGAGAAACATGTTCATATTTCAAAAAATCGCAATGTTAATAAACAAAATTTTTTTTAAAGAAATTCATTAATACCCAAACTTTGACTTTTTAAGTATATTCACGTTTCAAACTTAAAACCCTAAAAAAATATAAAATCAACTATATTACTATGTAAATCCTTGGAACTCTAGGGTTTTAAAAAGTGAATTAAATTATATTACAAGTTCAGTTCATCCAGAAGAAGACTAAAAAAGATACTATAGATAAAACAATAAAAATACAATAAGTTTTAGCTTAAATTTCCAATTTTATCTTGCGTCTCACCTCCAATAAATTCATAGATCTGTCACTGCTTTTCCATGGAAATTCCAAATACTATACAACTTAGGTGAAAAGTTTTGAACACATGTAAGTGTAATGCCCCTAATAAAGAGTGTATCATGGTTCTTTTGTTTTCTGTAAGTAAATTCTGCTTTCCTCAAGGGAACGCCCCAATCAACTTAGTATTTATTTTGGACGACTGCTGAAAATTTATGATTTTTTAGTTTAGTCCTTGTTAACATATGATTTTTATATTTTCATTCTCATGAGACTTTACACTTTTTTATTTTTATTTGCATATATTAAAAAAATTTAATATATGTCCTTATTGAAGTAGAAGTCTGGCTTGGCTGCTATCCATACTAAACCGGTGTGATCAAGTGAACTAAATTGCAACGTATCGAACCTAGGGCAAATTTGCCACATATACGTACATTAGAGCCTCATGGAAACTTTATTTTATAATAATTTTTTTGACTCAGGCATCCTTGATTAATTGCACGCCAATTAGGGGAGGGAAAAAAAAAAACCCCCTTTACGGGCAACGGAAATATAATGATTTTAAGGGACAATTATGTCAATAAAAAATATTTTGAATCAGAATGCAATTGCAAGTAGGGCAATGCGTTTTTATTTCTCAGGGACCCAGTCATGAGTCGGCATCTGACATGCATTTACATGCAGTTGCATTGTCCGGCCTTACAATATAGTGAGAAATTGTACCAAGTGTTATATTTTTAGATAACAGTAGTTAATAATGCCAGAAGTTTTGAAAATGTAAAAAATAAAATAGCAGATTTAGTATTAATTGATTTTTTACAACAATAAAAAGACCAAACTACCCTCTAAACTAAAAAACCAGATTTGATCTCAAATTAGATAAGATTTTTCTCTTTCTCCTCTCCTCTCTCCTTTTTTTTTTTCTCTCTCTTCTCTTTCTCTCTCTAGCTTTTTCGAGGGACCCACCACTCTTCAACATGGATCTCGAGCAGAGAGGCCGTCGATCTGTCGATTACAACGTTGCCAGAAGATCGTCGTTGATCGCAATGGCACCAAAACCGACGATGACCGAGATCAGCGGGCGTTACTCCAAAGGAATCAGCACTAGAAAATCACGTGCAGCTCCGTTGACCAAGGTCCATCAGAGTTCTAGTTACATCATGAGATCTTCTTCTCTGTCAACGACATCGGAGATCTAGAGAAGGTGTCGTGAAGAGATCGGGCAGAGTTCGATGGAGATTTGCACATCAACTGAGAGTCGACGGAGATTTAATGTCGTCCGATTCCCACGCTTGCCATCACCTTCCAAGCGTCGTGGTCGTCATCTGAGTTTGAGCTCGTGCTTGCCGTTACCATCCCAGTCCTAGCTTGTACCACCCTCGTAGTCCGATAGCTTTAGTCGAAGTCTGCGAGGTACATGCTTGAGATCTGAGGAAAAAAATTATTTCAAGGTTACAGCTTTTTTTTAAAAAAAATTGAGAATGCATCTTCCATGCTTGAGATCTGATGAAAAATTA
Organism: Artocarpus hirsutus; assembly: GCA_946598075.1. Classification (NCBI taxonomy): domain Eukaryota; kingdom Viridiplantae; phylum Streptophyta; class Magnoliopsida; order Rosales; family Moraceae; genus Artocarpus; species Artocarpus hirsutus. Next base: position 4,740 of record CAMOHE010045582.1, on the reverse strand, counting down.
ATTTCATTTTTTTATTTAGTTTTTTGTGAGTTTTGTAGATCTTTTTGTTTTGTTTTGTTTTTTTTTTTGTTTTGTTTTTTTTATTAGTTTTTTTGGGAGATGTTTATGTGTTTTTGGTGGTAGCAATGGCTACTAGCCGCTAGTATGGGTATTTATACAGTAATACAACATTACCAAAATACTATTGTATTTTCTGTCAGTTAACAATTCGGCGAAGCTGTTGGTAAAATATTATATTTATACTATGATACAACACTACAAGGTTAATATTGTATTTCTCAGCCACTGGTAGTCTGATGAAATCGACAGTAAAATCTTATATTTACATAGTAATACAGTAATATTATATGTATTTAATTGTAAATATGGCATTTTTTAATAAATATTATACTTCCTCGTTGTCGGCGGTCCGGCGAAGTTGTCAATAAATTTTTATATTTATAAAATAAATACGGTATTTTTTGGTAAATATTGTATTTCTTAGCTGTAGGCGGTCCAACAAAGTCATCGGTGAATTTTTATATTTTTACGATAAATACGATATTTCTCAATAAATATTGTATTTTTGGTAAATATTATATATTTTCCAACCGCCGGCGGTTCGTCAATATCGTTGGTGAATTTTTATATTTACACAGTAAATATTCTTGGTAAATATTGTATTTTGCAGTAACTATTGTATTTTTCAACTGCCCACGGTTCGATGAGTTCGCTGGTAAATTTTTATATTTACATAATAAATATGGTATTTTTCAATAAATATTGTATTTCTCGACCACTTTTAGTTCGGCGAAGTCACTAGTAAATTTTCGTATTTACGTAGTAAAGACAGTATATGTTGATAAAATTGTATTTATATGGCCAGCGATGGTCAAGCAAAGTGGCAAGTGAATATTTGTACTTACATGGTAAATGCATTATTTTCCAATAAATATCTATTTCTTGGCCTTCAGCAGTTTGGTGAAGTCGTTGGTGAATTTTTGTCTATACACGGTAAATATAGTAGTTCTTGACAAATATTGTATTTCTCGACCGCCGGTAGTCGTCGGTGAATTTTTATATATACATGGTAAATATGATATTTCTCAATAAATATTGTATTTTCCCATTGCCTTAGTACGGTGAAGTCGCTTGTAAATTTTAGTATTTATGAGGTAAGTACAGTATTTCTTGGTAAAATTGTATTTACACGGCTAGCGATGGTTAAGGGAGGTCGCCAGTGAAATAATGTATTTACACGGTAAATATATTATTTCTTGATAAATATTGTATTTTTCAGTCTTTGGTGGTCTAGTGAAGTCGCCGATGAATTTTTATATGTACACGGTAAATATGATAGTTTCCGGTAAACATTGTATTTCTCGACCACTAACAGTCGTATGTGAATTTTTGTATTTACACGGTAAAAACGATATCTCCCAATAAATATTATATTTTTCGACTGCTTTTAGCCCGATGAAGTTGCTAGTGAATTTTTGTATTTACACTGTAAATACATCACTTCTTGGTAAAATTGTATTTACACAACCAGCGGGGTCAAGCAAAGTTGCCAATGATTTTTTGTATTTACATGGTAAATACTGAATTTCCCAATAAATATCGTATTTTCTGGTCTCTGGCAGTCCAGCGAAGTTACCGATGAATTTTTGCATATACACAATAAATATGGTAGTTCTCGGTAAATATTGTATTTCTCGATAGCCGGCGGTGCCAACAAAGGTGGAAGATAAGAGAGATAGAGGATAAAGACATATGGGTAATTTGGAGATTTTGTTTAAAATTTCCCATGAGATATTACTCAATTTATCATGATATGCTATTTATTACATATTTTAAAACTATATGACATTATTTACTAATATTTAGCTTAAATATACTATTTTGCCTTCTCTCCCTGATATAGTTGAAATATGACCTCTCTTTATACACAAATATATAATAAATGTGTATATGTATATATTATTTGTGCAAATATTTAAACACGTCAGAAAAAAAACAAGATTCTGTCTTTTATTTGAAAAATGAAGAACCTAAGTTTCGATCATATATAAATATATGCTCAATCACTTAGAGAGCAGTTGCTAGTCAAACCAAAATAAATTTTTTATACATATGCAGCAGTTTATCCCAAAACTTATTTCCAATCATAACATGTCTGATGATGATATTAATATAGTTTAATGCCGAAAGTTATTTTACTTCTCAAACTACGTACTTCGTTGTCATTTCAATATCAACATTAATTTGATGAAGTATTATCCAGTTTAGTGCCAGTATCATTATCTTTTTCTTTCCTGTTTCGTATCAATTGGTCTGGACTTGGAAAAAATTATTTTTTTCCTCAAATTTTTGTGATATATGTGAAGGAGTTTTTATTAGTTACGTCTTTATGTAGATATCGATCAAATTATACAAATAAGTATACGCCTTAAATATTACAAATAATGATGATATGTTATATATTTTAATTTTTTAATTTATTACAACCGTATAATTTATATCACAAAGATATTTATAGATAGGTAAATATTAAGTTACGCATATTATAAATGTTTGCATGGTTTTAGTATCCGATTCTGTTTAAGAGGTTTTTTAAAATCTGCTTTTGGTTTTCTAGTTTAAAAGCTTTCTAGAAGTGTTTGAATTACTTGTGAGAGGTGCTTTGACTCTTTTTATAAGTACTTCTAATCAAAATTATAAAATATAGCTTTTAGAAAAAGATCTAAAACAAACTTTGAAACTCTTATCTGATAAATGTTACCAATATATTACAAACTTAGATATACTTTTTTTGCAGCATATTAAAAAATTTTAAAATTATTTTGACTTATTTAAGTTCTTTTAAAAAAATACTTCTAAACACTTACTAAAAAGCTCCATGTTTTGCTTCTTTTCTTTTTACTTATTAATAATAGAAGTAAAAAAGCTATACTAGACGGGCCCATGACCAGAATGAGGAGAAAAATGCATCTTATGTTTTTATATTTATTCTAAGTCAAGAAACGCGTGCTCAAATAGAATTAGAATTGTACATAAAAGACTTCATAGCTCCGCAATAATTGGGGAAACGAAAAAAACGAGGAGAGATCTTTGATATTGATCAAATTAATCAACATTTATGGGACGACACATATTTATAAAGAAAAAAGTCAAAACTAAGCAGTCACGCATACGTTGCGGTAATTATTATTAACATGAGATTTTAAGAAATCATCATAATCAAGAAGAAAACTATGTGCATTCTTTTTATCAGGAAGGACAATTGCGCGTTTTTCTTTTTTTTTTTGGAATTATCTGATGCATACTTTGTGCTTACAAATAAATTATATATATATATATATATTATATTATTATATATGATTGAATATCATGTCTTATAAGTCAAACATTTGGCCCTGCGAAACGAAATTATTTATAATGTTTTCTTTTTTCTCAGCAAAAGAAGAGAAAGAGGAATTGAAAAAAAAATTGCCCAAAGAAGTTTTCAGCACATTCCAATATACATACATACATACATATATATATATATATATATAGAGAGAGAGAGGAAGCCTCTCGTGTTTTGTGGGATGTAATATGGCTTCTCATCCACAGCTATTGGATCAAAAATTAAGGGTCAGGATTTCGCGGAGGGTAAGCTAGTTTTTCTCCGATGACAATTGTAGGTTGTCCGGTGTAATCATCAAAAACAGTTACCTAGTCTACTATTTAAATGATTAAAAATCTCCACAAATAGAGAACCAAACCACATTGCCCTATTGCTTTTTTTTTTTTTTTAAGTCTTTAGTAATATTTTCGCATGTTTTTTAAAAAAAAAATTTCAACAAACACTCTTACTATAATTTTAAAAAAAATTTTATTTTTTAAAACAAAAATATTTTCACTTATTTTAAAAACAAGACCAAATAACCCCATTATGTTTTAAACGGTTGGCTTGAGACCGTTGAGTTAATTAAATGGGGGATTTAATTTGTGTTTTATCTTTTGAGAAAGCATAGAATCTCTACAAAAAATTTACCGTCTTCTCATCTTCCCGATAACTAATATTCCGTTTTTGTTCATAAGAATATCATGCCCATATTTCACTCCTTGTAGCCGATTTTGAGTGTCAGTGTCAATATATGTATATATATATATAGAGAGAGAGATAGTTATTGACACCACTAAAGAGTTGTTTAGCAAGTTGATGTGGACCACAATTTGGACCATTTTCTCGGTCATAAACAGTGCAAAGCTCTCATATACTACAGTAATATAAAAAAACGTTACAATGTAAAGCTCTCACATGCTACAACAAAAACAGTTCTAACTAACAATTCTAATCACCCTGTCAAATACGTTATAAAAATTTCATCCTACGTCAGGTTCCTACTCAATTTATTAAAAATAAAAAAAAATACCAAACAAAGATAAAGTGAAAGAATGAAATAGGCTAAATGAAAACACAAAACAACTAGGCCGAAAAGTCTTGCAAGTCATATAAAATTATGGAAAACAATAAACTGGTTTAGGCTTATGAAATAGAAGATCGACTCTTTCACTTAACAAAAACAGATGCCGCATAAAACCATACAATAGCAAAACTCAGTGGAAAAAAGAAGCACTTAACTATTTTCGCAACTTGAATCACCTTCCACTTAACGGTGGAAAATGATGGAAATAGAATTCTTAAACCGGATGGATAAGTATAAAAATATGTATATCCAAAAATACATGATGAAGTGAAAATAATTAAAGTGA
>CAMOHE010045581.1:14832-33652 GCA_946598075.1 Artocarpus hirsutus | reverse complement strand
AACTTAATCAAAATGATGGTCGGCTTTTGCCAATGGCGTATGATTTTTTTTTTTTTTTTTTTTTTTTCAGGGAGGATGATTTGGTACTTGTATGATGTAGTCAGCCTCTCATCCTCAATACAAAAAATTAAGAAAGAAAAGTCTTTCAAACAATATTACTGCAGGAATGCTGGCATTCCAAGATAGAGCGATCAATAGCCTGAAAAAGGTAGTTTTTTGCCTTTAAATCCTTCAGCTTCAGTCCTTCTATCTCTACCCTTTGCGTCTCTGATGGCACAACACCAGTGGCTGGTTCTGCTACTCCAGATTCAACAACCTGCCAGTATTCTTTGGACTTCAAGAAGTTCTCCATCAACATGCTCCAATGATCGTAATGACCATCAAAACGTGGAATAGCTGGTTGCACAAACGTTGCTTCAGATGCCATTACTTTACTGCTACAAAACAGAAACAAGGTGAAATAGAAAATAGGCTACTTTTACTGCACTCTTTTCTCACTCCGCTGTGTTCCCCTTCTTTTTTTTTTAATATTCTCTCTTTTCTTGGCTCGGATACCACTGATAACAATAAAGAAATTAAACAGAGAAAGGGACAAAATACTTTTGTGAAATGGGCATTTATTGCTTATGTGCAGCAGTATCTTTTCCATTAAACAAATAGCCTTTATATAGGCAAATTACACAACGGTAAAAAAAAAGATCAGAACCACTACTTTGACCACTAACCTATGTCTATAGACAAAGCAACTATTGCCACGTTTGTAACAAACAAGTCTAAACTACAGGCCACCACTACTGCACTATTAACAGATTCCTAAAGACTAGGATTATTCATAACAAAAAAAACAAAATAACAGACTTAGCCAATAGAGCAACACGTGACTCAATTAACAACTTCTTCTTTCCTTAATCCTAAAATTTTCACCGTGCCTCTGTGAGTCACATGCATATTTGTTCTTGTTCTTTTTATATTATTGTCGTTTTGTAATAATTCATACTTGCTGCTCCTCTTTCCAAGCGACCATGCAGATAAGTATGGTTATGGTGTCGTTCGGCAGTTCGTTGGCCATGGGGTCGGACGAGTTTTTCATGCCGATCCAGTTGTTCTCCACTACAGTCAGCTTGCCGAGCTTTATGTGTCTTTATCATTCACTTGTTCTAGGGTGAATTTCCCCTCCCCCAAAGGCATATGGTACATTTTAGTTAAAAGCTCATCATTCTTGGCTTTTGGACTAACGTCATTAATGATAGAGGGTGCATGGTGTTGAATCAAACTTTCACTATTGGTAATGTACTGTGTAACCTTAATTGCTCGATCACAATCATTCACGTGAACGGTGTTAATATATGTGAGCTTCTTTCTTAAATATATATATATAATATTGAAATCTACACCAGTCCAAAATCCATTAGCATTCATTAAACATCCGTTACATTCAAAAAATCCGTGGGCTATGCAGCTTGCATCTTGTAAGGTGTTGGCTCACCGCCAAATTCTCTAATCTATGCGTTTACGCAAACTAAAATGTAGTGGAATCCCCATCGTCGCAATGCGTGCGGCATTGGGGATCGTGATGCTCCAAGCATTGCACTTATATAAATATTTGGATAATTTTTTCTAATCTTTTCTTTGCGCTCCATGTTTCGTTAATTATTTTGCTTTTTACCTTGCATTTGTGTAGAACCGATGCTGACAATAGGTAGCATAAATCCTGTGACATGGGATGATGATTGGACAGTTGTAACGGAAGACGGAAGCCTATCGGCTCAGTTTGAGCACACAATATTGATAACCGAGGACGGGGCGGAGATACTGACCCAGTGCTGACAGTTGTGGTATTACGGTATGCAACTTGCAAATTTTTGCCTTTTTCAAACAATTATATGTGCAAATTGTCTGAGGCACTGTAAAATTTTGTTTCATTGTTGCCATTATTTCTGGTCATGTCCAGGCCATGAACTGTGTATGTCAACTATATGTCGCTGTTCTAATTGGTTAGAGTGCACTTTGACTAAAGAAGATTTTCATGTGGTGGGAATACACCAGGTTGATTTGGGTTCAGGTATTTTGTTGTTGGTTGCTTTAATGTACACCCACCTAGGAATGATCACTTTCAAGGTTGAGAAAGCCAGCGTTGAAAAACATTGCGCAATCATCATTTTGCTTGTTGATCCTAGAACGACATGTCTTTTGGTATTTCGTCTTTGTAGTTTTTTTTTTTTTTTTTTTGGTAATATTTGTCTTTGTAGTTATTTTAAAACGATATGGCTCCTTTTTTTGTTTAATTTTTTTTTGAATCTGTTGCTGGATGGAGACGTCGTATCGTTTTCGTTGTAACTGTAAGCACGACATGTCATTTCCTCTGATGCCATTGGGGAGATTAATCCTTTGTTTGACAACCTAGATAAAATTTAAAACTAATTTTTAATTGTTATAGTGTAAAATTTTTTATATGTTATAATAAAAAGCAAAAAATTTGTTATAGTGTAAAGTTTTCATATGTTACAATGTTTAAGTTTCAATTTGTTTTCGAAATAATTATAATTTTAAGATGAAGATTGTCTTTTTAATTGAAAACGACATATAGTTCTCTGTTTACAAGTTTGCTGTTCGTTAAGTGACATGTCACATGTCGTTTTGTAACTTTTGACCGTCGGTTCGTGTAGACATCACGCGCATGCTCTTTAGAATTTGCTGTCGTTTAGGGTATTACACCACGTGTCGCGTGGGGTTATAATTTTGTCATGTTCATGAACTTAATCAAAATGATGGTCGGCTTTTGCCAATGGCGTATGATTTTTTTTTTTTTTTTTTTATTTCAGGGAGGATGATTTGGTACTTTTATTATGTAGTCAGCCTCTCATCCTCAATACAAAAAATTAAGAAAGAAAAGTCTTTCAAACAATATTACTGCAGGAATGCTAACAGTATTTTTCTTTTAAACTTTTGTTTTCATCTTTGTATTTGAAGTTTGAGGTATGAAATATATTAACATGATAAATTGTTATTTAAACATAAAATGATTGATTTGGTACTTGTATGATGTAGTCCGCTTTCATCCTCAGTACGAAAAATCAAAATCGAGAAACAAAAGTCTTTCAAACAATATTATAAGAGGAATGTTAGCTGCTTTTTTTTTTTTTTTTCACTTTCATTAAAATATATTAAGATGATAAATTATTATTTGAATATAAAATATGATAATAGATGTCACGTGTAATAAATACAAATAGTATAAAAGATAGTATAGAGTGTTAGCAGTATTCTTTTTTACACTCTACATATAATAATGTAGTGTAGATGTGGAGTAAAATAATGACGATTTTACTTTTAAAAAATTAAAAATAAAAAACAAAGAGGAATTTTAATTAGTCAGCAAAGAGGATTTAAAAAAAAAAACACACAATTACCTGTGAGACTACTTGGCATTAAACTCTTAACTTTGATATATAAGCATTGACAAAATTATGCTTTTTCTTAGGATGTGGATTTCAAAAATCTACTGTACATTTTATTTTTTTGGTAGTACATAGTTTCTATTCTTCTCCTCTTAAATAAAGGGTATTTTGTTTTCTGAAAAGAGCTCTTAAATAAAATCTAAAACAGCTAGGGACGACAATATTTCCTATGAGGAGGGGACTCCACATCTAATAGATGCAGAATGGGAGACAGTGATTAAATATGAGACAAAGAGGGGGGCCAAAATCTTATTCTGATGGGATGTTTAGAAGGTGGTGGGAACCAATGGTGAGAACCACTTTTACTGTAGCATGTGAGAGTTTTATACTGTAGCAAATTTTTTTTTATTGTTACTGTAGCATGTGAGAGCTTTATACTGTTCATAACTGAATTTGTGATGGGAACCGCAGTTCCCACCACTTTGCCAAACACCCGGTGAGTTGTAACAAGACTGTAGTAGCGAACGTAGTTACTCTTCTGCCTCAACCTCAATTTATATACATAATATAATTTTTATATTAATATCTATGATGGCATTGTGTTTGATGAGACTTTTGTGGCTTCATTATTAAGACCTAGTTTGTATATATTCAAAATTTAGTTTGTTAGGTGAAATCTTTGATTTTGGTTGAAATTTATGGTAATATCTACTTATGTCTTTTGTATAAAATGCAGTTGTATGAAACGAGGAAGGAGATGGCTTCGACCGCCAACGAAAAATCCTTGACTCCCACCCTACCTCTCATTAAAAGGGATGGTAATAGTTTTGGGAGGCAAGGATGGAAACAGGAAATCATTCCCCTCCTATGTACCATTGCCATCCCTAAAAACAGGTTCTCAAAGAGAAAAATCATTTATTAATCAAGATTTTTTATATGAAATGAGAAACGAGATGGGTATGAGAATGACCCCCAACGAAAAATCTTCAACTCTCACCCTGCCTTTCAATAAACGGAATGGGAATAGCTTTGGGAGGCAAGGATAAGAGTGGAAAACTATTCATTGCCTCACTTCCGCACCATTGCCATCCCTAAAAACATCTTCTCAAAACAAAAATCATCTATCAATCAAAATTTTTTTTAAGTGTGACGTACTGTAAGATTGTCACACTCCAAAGTACATGTGGTGGTGACGTGGCTGTTGATTAAACTAATTTAATTGAGTTTTTGTTAAAAATTTAAAATTTAAGGAATTAATTTAAAAATTTAAAATAACAAATTAAAATGATCAAATTAATTTAAAAGTTGAATTTATTAAAACATTATTGTAAAACATTTAGATTAGGCTCGAACTATAACTTGACACACTAACTTATTATTTTACACATTAAAATTATTTAATTAATTTTTAAGGCATTGCAAGGATTTTACATTTGGCTTTTTCTACAATTCCACAGCAGATATTTGGGGAATGCCATTCAACAATCACTGCACTTCACGTGTGTCCACATTAAAGAAAGTAAGCTGATGCCTGTTTCGGTGATTGAAATTGATGCTTTTAAATATTTTGGGGCAGAGCTATATGGGTTTTAATTTATTGTAGGAGAATTGTTTTGTCTTTTTGATATAACAGGGACATGGCTTGAGGACAACAGAGTAATTAAAGGGAGTTGGAGGGTTAAAGAAGCAAATTTAAGAATGAAAATAATATTATAATATAAACGATGCTATAGCAAATTATCGGCTATTTGATAAAGTGGTAGAAACTGCAGTTCCTACCACAAACTCAGTTATGAACAATATAAAGCTCTCATATGCTACAGTAACAATAAAAAAAATTGCTACAATATAAAGCTCTCACATGCTATAATAAAAATAGTTCTCACCACTGATTCTCACCACCTTCCAAACACCCTATTAATCAGTAAACATAACGTGTTCGCCACAAAACGTAACCAAAGGAAACCCAGTGCAAGCTGCGATTAGCAAAAACCAAAAGGTTGCGTAAATTTGTTGTTCAAAAAGCTGACGGACAACAAACTTTTGTGACCAAACTCAACTAAGTTCAAAACTGCATAGCATTATTAAAAATGTAAAACTTGGGTGTAATTTTTCTGCAAAGGTGCTAAAAAATCGAGAACAAATGTAACGAACAAAACCAGAACGTTGAGAAAATTGTTGGAAAAAAGAAGAAGCACAAAATTTCTTTGAGCTTGACCTTAATCTTCCCTGCCCATCTCCTCCCTACAAATACATTCTCTCATTCCCATCTCCCCTGGACCACCCTAAACCTTTGAGAAATTCAACCCATCCCTCAGTGGCGGAAGAACCCTAAACCTTTGAGAAATTCAACCCATCCCTCAGTGGCGGAAGAAGGCCCAAAAACGCAGCCTACGCAAGGCCGCAGTTTTCTGACAGAAACATGTGCTTTTTATGGGGACGGGCGGCGGCCGTAGATGACAATGGGTTTTATCCGTACTCTTTTTCTCGCTCTTAATCCATTCATTGTCTCGTACACACTTTCTTAAACCATCAACTCTATTTGATACATCATTTTTAAAATACCAAAAAAGTCACTAGACTTAAATAATATTATTGTTTTTCTTTTTTTAACCACCTATCAAATAAACTTACAATTATTTTAAACATTTTCTTTTTCAATTTATATTTTAACCTATAGTTTTTCTTTGATATTATTTTTTCTTTTTTTTTATCAAACCAAATAGTTTTTGCTTGATATTATTTTTCCTTTTTTTATTAAACAAAACTTTGGATTCTATGACAAAAAACTACAATCGGTGGTAAGTTATAAGAGTCTATAAATAAATCAAACAAATTGTATTTTCTTTATTTGAGAACAAAAAGAACTAAAACGTAAGTGTTTTTACATTGCATTTCTTTATGTCAAATCAACCTGCAGTTATTTACTGAAACACGGTTAGTAATTTTTTACGAATCAAACATTTGCCATAATTTATATATTTATGATTAGTGTATGCGAAACACTAAAAAATTGTAAAGAAGAAATAAACCACGTACTATTTTGTGGGGACTCCTTCACGTTGCAACACTACCCGCTTCTTTTGGGCCCAAATCAAGCAACACCGTGGGCTGCAGTTTTTTTTTTTTTTTTTTGAAAAAATTACGTTTATTGAATTAAAATATAACTCTAATTTGTAAAAATTTTACAAATATCTTATAATGATATCATTAAAATTATTTATATGTAATTATATATTACAATATGTAATATCATTAAGATCATTATTATATCATTAAAGATATTTTTAAAATATTTTAAATATTGTGTTAGATTTTAATTTCATAACAATAATTTAAACATATATGGTAATTTTTTCTTTTTTTTTAAAGGGTTTAATTTGTGTTGCTTTGCCCTAATGCCCGACTCTCGCAGGTGGGGCAAAAGCCACCTGGTGGGCCTGAAATTCATCCACCACGCCTAGGCCAAGCATAAAGCCCATGGTTTCTCCTAATGCCCCAGATAACCCTTTAACAACTAGTCTGTTGACATGAATTCTAGTCTCATGCCTTCTATTAGCCATCATATGTTGAAAATTTGCCACATCACTGCCTACTCTGCAAGTCATCTCCACTACTTCCTTCGTACCTTCTGCTCCAACACCCACATCGCCAGCTATGTCACCACATCTCTCCACCCTTGCAGGTTTCTCACTAGACACCTGCATGAATCCGTGCCATGTGTCCGACAGCCAATGCACCCCCTCCTCCACTACTTTGGAATTTTCAGGGTTTTCACCATCTCCATGTCGTGCCACATCAGCCTCCTCACCTTAGTGTGGACCCAGGGCAAAATTCTTGGCTATCTCATCCATCGTGGGATTCGCCGGAAGCTTGGCCCCTTTTTTCCACCCGTCCGGCCACCATAACCAGGTATAGAAATTTTATTGGAATAAATCCAACATATATGGCTTTCATATTGAAACTTGATCCAGTTGTTTCTTCCTTGATGATATGTCCACCTAAAACCTACAATCAACAGTTTTTTTAAAGACTTGTTTGACACATTATATTATATTGTATTTTATTTTTTTATATATAATACAATATAATATAATACGATGTATTAAACATGCCTTTTATCGACAAAAACTTCTAAGCAAAAAAAAAATCGCCCTTGAGTTTTTGAACCAGGCTTCAATATAAGTACCACCATCACCTCCCCTGCTTTTTTAGTCACCGCTCGTCCATTCTGCTCTGAAAAATAAATCAGGTGATAAGCCATGGACTTGGATCCAAAACAAGAGTCTTCTCAAACTTCACTAGACAAAAAGGAATCCCCGAACTGAAAAACGAAACAAACAGATCAAAAACCACACCAACTAACCGCAATGAGATCAAGAGTCTGGGGTTGAGATGTGGTGGGAAGGAAAAGCTATAATATCTACGAAAGCGATGCCCTCATCAAACGCCCACTATTGGATCTCATTTGAAAGCTATAATATGCCACATCATGCATATCAATGGTTCACACACTTTTTTTTAGAGTTACTTGATTTATAAATTAGTGAAACTATAGACAAAACATTTTTACTTCCTAAGCGACGACAGCAACACCGTCCTTAAAAAAAATCTCCACGTGGCATTATATTTATCCAATTCAACTTTTTTATTATTTTTTTTATACAAATGAAGGAAAACTAGGGCTTTTTTAAGTAAGGTTGAAGATGACTCAAAATATAAAAAGATTTATAATTAATTAAGTTGTTTTTATTTGTTTTTTATTTTATTATTTTTATACTTTTATTATTTTATTTTATTTTTATTTTATTTTTATTTTTCACCTTCACGTCGCCGCCTTTCTTGTACCTGAGAAAAATAAATAAATAAATAAAATGCCGCCTTCAAACCCAACTCAACCCACCATTTTCTCCTCTTCTTTTCTCGCCTTACCCAAAAAAATTTTTTCCCGACAAAATTACCAAAAAAAAAAAAAAAAACAGAAGCTTAAAAAAAACCAGAAGCTTCTCCTGAAACATAATAATGGAGTCGACGACGTCCGTAAACTGGGAAGCGCTCGACGCCCTGGTCGTCGATTTCGCGAAATCTGAGAACTTGATCGAGGACTCCTCCTCCTTCGCGTCTTCTTCCTCGCCGTCGTCCGTACATTCCTCGCCTTCCTCGTCTTCCTCTCCCTCTCTCTCCTCGTCTTCCTATCATTCCAGATTGATCATCCGCCAGATCACACGGTCTTTGGAGTCCGGTGACGTCGACGCCGCCATCGATCTCCTTCGCGCGCACGCTCCTTTCATTCTCGATGATCACAGGCTTCTCTTCCGTTTGCAGAAGCAGGTTCGAGGTTTCTGCTTTCTATGAATTTGTTTTTTCTGTCTGCATGCCGAGAAAATGCGGGAAACATCACGAAAGTACAATTTTTTTCCTTGTTGGATATCAATCTGCAATGCCTTGATACTACTATTTGTCCATCCAATTAGGTGTTGATTTCCGTGATTCTTTTCGAATGAAATGATATGAAAGTGGAGATTTTGTGTTTCTCTTTTGATTTCCTTGGTTAACACTGCATTTTGTCTCAATTTATCTTTGCTTGATCGCAAATGGTGTGATTAATTTTTGTTTCCCCAATTTCGTGAAGAAATTTGTTGAACTCTTGAGAAGGGGAAGTTTAGAGGATCGTGACTCTGCAATTGATTGCTTGAGGACTTCTCTCGCTCCTTGTGCTCTTGATGCATACCCGGTAATTTCAGTTTCTTTTATTTGAATGTAATTGTTTTTTTCTGTTAGAATTTGCTGTTCTTCGTAAGGATGGTTAAAAGTTTGATCGAAAAGGAAGAGCTTGTCTAAGACAAAATAATCACAGTTCCCATGGAATCTGTTTCTTTATTTTGTACGACTAATATGTAACTACATCTGGATTCTGAGAGATTCCTTTATCTTTATTTAAGGAAGCATATGAGGAATTTAAGCACGTTCTTCTTGCCTTTATATATGACAAAGATGACCAGAGTTCTCCAGTGGCAAATGAGGTGGGATGTTGAATTTCACTATCACATATATTGCAAATAGTTATGGCTCTGAATTTTATTCTTTATTTTTTTTATATACACTTAAATTTATGCTTTTCCGATGGGCGATTGTGCTTCTTTTCTTTTAAAAAAGCTTTCTTGGTCAGTTATATAACTTGGTAGTATAGGTGTATTTTCAGTGGTCTGAACGGAGGAGGTTTGACATTGCTGGCGTATTATCCACTGTATTAAGAGCTCGTTTACATGCATATGATCCTGTATTTTCGATGACGTTGAGATATTTGATAAGGTCAGCCTACTTTCACTGAGTTTTATTTTGTTATGTGTTGATGTGCTGGGTTCATCGCAGTTGTGTTAAATCTTGTTTTTGATCAATTTTTTTACATCCATGTAGCATACACAAGGGATTTTGCTTTCGTCAAGGAATATCGTCACCCATATCAGATCTTACTGAGAGATTGCTCCTTGAGGAGCGTGACCCCCCTGCAACACCCCAGGAGACGTTGTATGAAGCACCTCCCTTTGATGAGGTAAGATTTCCGGAACATAGCCTGTTCTGATCTCGGTGACATCATTCTTTGCTTATGTTTGGCCATTGGGTGTTTGAGAAAATTCTCTTTAGAGAAAGTATGCCTCACATGCATTTCAGTTTTGCAAGCTTTCCAGAATACAACCTGATATCTGACATCCTTATCACAAGCATTTTGCACTTGCTTTTGTTTAGGCCATTGGGTGGTAAAAAATTTCGCTTTAGAGAATGAGTATGCCTCTTATGCATTTCAGTTTTGCATGCTTGCTTTAAAACCAGGTGGATATTCAAGCGCTTGCACATGCTGTAGAGCTTACGAGACAAGGGGCAGTTGATAGCTTACGATTTGCAAAGGGCAACTTATTTCAGGCATTTCAGGTCATTGAGTGCTTAGCAATCTACTTATATTTGATTACTCTTGTATAGTTTTCCCCCCCTCTCTTGACACGTCCTTTCAATTCAATCCAATTTCAGTAGTAGTAAATCACCTTTACTAATATCCACCCACGCACACTCACACTCCCTGCTTTAAAAGAAACGCAAGAATATAGGAATTTAGTATAAAAATAACTTTTTTTTTTTTTGGGTATTATCAGTGTCAATTGCAACTTGTTCCCGACTACTCTTCCTTCAAGTATTGCTTATTGAAGTACTTGTTCATTTGTAGGTAGATGGCATAATTGTTTTTGTTAATTAGTTATTTATGAAGTATTCTGAGCCTGAATATATATTTTGCAGAATGAATTATGTCGTATGAAATTGGATGTCTCCATGCTTGATGAGCTTGTACGTGAATATTGTGTTTATAGAGGCATCGTGGATTCTGTCCTTGCATCCCCTTCTGGTGAATCAATCTTTTCCTTATTATTTACTACTTTTTGATTATTTTTCATTTTCTGACGCAGTTGGAGTTAAATTCTGATTGTCTGCAACGAATTTGATTATGTTGCCTTTACATCAGGAATTCAAACCATTGCCAAACAGCTGAAAGTCGAGCAACCAGTGCTTGGGTCTTGTTCACCAAGGGATCTCTCTCTTGAAGCAGATATCGGAGCCAATAAAAATTCCAATGCCAACTCATCTATTAGTAATGCTCAGGTGGATGGCTCACCTGAAAAGAATGTTGATGTGACTAGCATGCAAGGAATTGATGTTGAACCACGATGTGCGTTTGAGCCAACAACCATTCATGAAGACTGTAGCACCAGTGGATCTCATCAACCTGAAAATTTGAGAGTTCAGCAAAGAAGTAGATTCAGTGCTGGCGAAAGAAGTAAACGTAAACGATGGAGGGGGAGAAATGACGATGTAGGTTATACTCCTATCATCTCTTTAGATGAATCTAGCAAACAAGAGCTCAGCACAAGTAACACAGAGCATCAGGTACTTGTTTGGACATTCTGACTTGGCGGTTATATTAGACTCTGACTTGTTAATTTTATTACTTATGTCATTGCTAGTTTTTCAATGGATATATATATATATATATACACACACACGCACACACACACATATACATATATATATTTTAGGAATAGACTATCGCATGTAAATTTTATTTTGTTAGTACTAGGGTTTTCATGGAGTGTGTTCTTTTTTATTTTATTTTTATTTTATTTTTTTTATAGGTTTTAGACAGGCATTCCATCCTAGATATTAAGAACAGGGAGGATAAATATGAGATTGTGCTGGGGATGAAGGAACTGGCTAGCAGAGGAATGGCTGCAGAGGTTGTGGATGAAGTTAATGCCCTAGATCCAAACTTTTTTGTGCAAAATCCTGTTCTGTTGTTCCAGCTTAAGCAGGTATGCAGATTTTCTGTTGTCAATGGTTCCTTGTTGTTTTTATATCATCTCCTACAGAATTGTTTTAATGGGTTTATTTTTCTGAATTTAGGTTGAGTTCCTAAAATTAGTGAGTTCTGGGGATTTTTCTGGTGCTTTGAAGGTAGCATGCTCTCACTTAGGTCCTTTAGCTGCTAGTGATCCCTTTCTACTGAAACCTTTGAAGGAGACACTGTTGGCACTACTCCAGCCTAATGAAGATGCGCTTGGAAGGGGCTTGCCTTTACAAGCTATTGCAAGTTCACTCCAAGTATGTTATAGCTTACTGACACGCTGGTTGACGGTCATTGCTAATCCAATATTTGTGATTAGTTCTTTCTTTTCTTGCGTAAAGCTCTCTCCGTCAACGAAGAGAATTGTTTTGAAGCATGCTTCTTTTTTTTTTCTTTCTACCTTTTTTTCAATGATCAAATTTTCGCTGGAACAGTTTCAGATTGCTTTACTTTTTGGAAGGTTTTGGTTTTCTTTTTTCTATTTACAATGATGTCCACGTTCATCATCTTTGACAGGTTGCAATTGGGAACAGGCTTGGAATCGAAGAACCCCAGCTTATGAAGATAATTAGAACTACACTTCACTCGCATAATGAGTGGTTTAAGCTTCAAATGTGCAAGGATTGCTTTGAAAATCTTTTGCAGATTGATTCATTGAAAGAAGCTAATCCTCCTTTGCTTACCAGTATCAATTCATCAAAGATGAATTCAGACAGATCTTCTAATGGATCTCCCCACGCCACTTTATCTTCTGGCAGCAGGATGTCAGAAGATGGCAGCAGTCCCACCCAAGTGTCATCTAGAGATGCTATTTGGGACGAAAATGCGATACTAAAAGTAATGGTGAGTTTTCTATGTCTCAGTACCTGTACATTCTTGGACTGACTTCGCTTCTGCAACCCATGTACGAATATGTTCTACCATTGTCTGAAACATTCATAGGACTATGTAAAATTCATGGGACTGTCACCTTATGGGCCAATGAATTGCACTTAACCGAGATGACCTCATTGTTTCTTGTTATCAAACGCTGTAGTATTGCAGTTTGAAATGTTGTGACTTCGTTCAGCACATTGGATTGAGTGCGAGTTCATTCACTTTTCCCATTTTATTGACCAAATTATAATAATGACTTGTTCAAACGAGTTGTCCCTTATATAAAAAAAATAATAATAATAATAATGGCTGTACACATTGTTTTTTTGCAAGGCTGATTCCTAAAAGATGCAAGTTGAGTCAATTATTCTTTTGGATGGATACAGGAATTTCTCGCATTGCCGAGGGCTGATGCCATCCATCTCCTTGCTCAGTACAATGGGAACGCTGAGACGGTCATTCAACAAATATTTGCCTAGTCTGAATTGTACATCTGAAATGTTTATGGTATGCTTATATATACATATATATGTATGGTATATATATAAATATATATATATATTTTTTTCTCCTCTTTTTCTTTGTGGGGTTGGTATTTTTTGGTTCAATTTAATGCCTTGTACTTCCACCTTGTAGACATAGGGGCAGGTGCAAAGGGTAAGCATGGTACAGTAGGTTCAGCCAATACTTGTATTGTTGTTTGTACAATATCACAAGGTTCTGGAAAAAGCAATAATCAATGGAAAGAAGTTGTTGGATTGATTCAAGTCAGAGATCTGATTCTAAGATTATGTATCATAGGATACCCAAGTAGACATGGTTGTAAAAGGATTTAGCTATAATAGTCGTTTTTATATCAGCTTTTATCATTTGCATTAGCTTATCAACTTGGCTTTGTTCTTCTTATTTGTTTTTATCGCTTGTTTAGTTTGTAGTACGTCCTTTAGTGGTTATATTTGTAATTGGCTTATTAGAGCGTTATGAACACTTTCTTTAGCTGTCGTAGTAGATGGGCTTTTGAATATCGAGATATTGGATACGATAGTTCTGTTTTCTCCTCAATTTGAGGATTTTTCCTTGCCAAATTCGATGTGACTTGTCCAGTTCTGCTGCATCATAGACCCCTTTAGTTCTTTAACAAGTGTGGCCCAGACTTTTAATGCAAAACAAAATGGTTTTTCACATTGTTGCCCTAGCACTTATCGCAAGTCAACAAAAATAGCAAATTTTAAGTCTGTACTAAAGGAAAATTTACAATTTACATTCTTTTATGTGCAAATTTATACACACTGTTAGCATCTTAAAGAACGACGTACTCATAAGAAGAATCACGTAATTTATCTTGTAGCTTCACGGTTAGTGAAATTTAACTTGTATTTCTAGATTCGACACCCCACACTCTTTACATTTTAGCTTTGGTTTCAATGTTACTCTATTTATCTTTACCCTGTTGACTATAAATCAAAGAGATTGGAAAAACATTTCAGATCCTTAAAATAATCTTCTAACCTTTGTTTCTAATTATGGTTTAAAGTCTTTGATGTCCATAATCCTAAACACAAAATCTCAAATCCTAGCCAATTGCAGCCTAAAAGCTTTTTCATATTCTTTCTCCTTCATTCTGCTTAGCGTCGATGTATGAGGTCATTACATCACCAATGACCTTACGCTAGGCTTTACGTGCCTCTCGTAGTCTCGAGAAATCTTGTTTAATCTTATGGAATTACAACCTGCTACTAATAAATAGTAAGCTCTAGTCTAAAAAATAACTGTATAGTAGTCTAAAAAGTAAATTGCATAATAGACTAAAGTCTATTGTTTTATAAATAGCGGAGCTATATCCTTGTGGGAGATGAAAAGGGTTTTTCTACAGTTCTGTTAGATCTATAGCACAAGACAATCTCTTGTCACTAGTCTGATCAAGTGAGAGCTACACGATGGAGCTCACCTCGCAGCTCGCAAGATAGTCATGTGAGGAAGCTCGGCTCGTAAGGACAATACTCGTGTAGCCATAGCATTTAGTTAATACTTGATGCGCGATCTCCCATAAGATAACACCATGTGAGGCGGTGTTGGAACACCAAATATTCACTGATTGTAGCATTTGCAGCGGTCAGTGGTGGTGGTTGTTTCGTTCCAATGTCAAGAAAAAATTAAAAAAAAAAAATGAAGCTTAGTCACTAATTTTCAACCTTTCTATTTTGTGTTTAATAAATCATGTGAACCTTAAATGGTTGTAAATGAAACATATAGTTACCCTTATTATTATCATTATTATTTTTTTTTTCAATTCGGGTCAGTTCATATTTGAGATGTCAACCTGAATACGAAACGTTTATTAACCTAACTATCATCCAACCTATTTATAGTAAACATGAACCTTTTAATATCATGCATGTTTCGAGTCATACTTTCATGTCAACATAATTTCCACCTCATTGATGGGTGTATCAAGTGATGTCATTTTCTCGAAATTCTTGATGTTTTTCCTGGACATATATATATATATATATATTTATTTATTTATTTAGTAACTTGTCGTCTTTTGGGCTATCCTCAATTGTTGTTATTTTTCTTGATGTTGCTGTTGTTTTTATGTTAATGTCATTGATTTTGAGATGTTTTCAACATTCATTTTTCATTTTTCAATTTTCAGTTTGTGTATTTTCATTTTTATTTGTTGCTTTCCTAAAAGTCGTCGTTTTTATTGATCCATTGCTGCTCAATAAGTTGATGTGGGTTTTTTTTTTTTGGGTTGATGTTGTTTGTGTTGTCGTTTCCCCAAATAATGCCGTTTATGTTGTCGTTTCCAAAATAATGCCGTTTACATTGTTTTATGTGGCCATCTTGTTTTATCATATAACATTCAATCCAATTATATGACTTCCAATCCAATCAAAGATTGGGTTTTAAAACTTCCATCCAATCTAATTTGATAGTAACATATCATCCACTTGAATCTAATCCAATTGAGATCGGTTTGAATTCCATTGCCCAATCCATTTTTAGCTTAAGATTCTTGTACAATTTTTTTCAACTTTTTTCCATGTTAGATTTATGCATGTGACCTTTTTAACCTAGTTTGACTATAGTTGAAAAAAGAATAAAAAACTAACACCCATAATTCCAAATAAACATGTTCAAAGTTGATTGGTCATAAAATGATAAATTAACAAGTTCCTCGAAAAAACTGATAAACATAAAAGAAAACATATAATTCATGGATCCAACTCCTTTAGGTTTTTATTATGAGGTTTTGATTTGATGCGTACACGTATGTAGAGAAAATAGACTATAAATCTTAGATCAATAATATAAATACTTATAAATTATATATTTATACTTTTTATAGGTAATATAAAATTAAACAAAGGATGGATTAGTTTAAATTGGATGTTTTGAGGGTAAAATGAGCATTTGATTCAATCCATGTCAGTTTTTAATAATTCACATCCAATCCAATCCAATTGAGGCTAGTTATCTGTTAAAAATAAATTAGATTAAATTGGACTAGTTGGTTTCATCTGTTGATTCAACCGATGAACACACTCTATTGTGTTTCCTAAATTATGTCGATTCAACCGATGAACACACTCTATTGTGTTTCCTAAATTATGTCGTGTAATGAAGTTAACGTATTCCCTGGAATCCGGTATGTTAATTTTTGAGTTCAATCTTGTTTTGGATATTATTTTGGAAATTATATCGTTCCTTCATGCTTGAAGTTAATGTTGTTTCCTCAGCTAACGTTGCTCGTTAAGTTTTTTTACTTCTGTCTTGTGTCGTTTTCCAGTTAAATTTGTCTCTTAAAGGCTGTTGTTTATTGTGTCCTTGTCGTCTTATGAATGATATGATATAATTTTTGAAATTGATTACATTCTTTAGTTCATGTACAACGTTGGATTTAATATCTTTTTGTCTCTTATGTCGTTTTGACGTTGTTATTATCTCTGTAATTATACCGTCTGTCATGTCCCGTGGTTTTATTAGTTAGTCATTTTATGAATGATGCCATTTTGTTATTCTGATGTCGTTTTCAAAACAATCTAGTTTCCGGAAGTCATTGTCGTTGTTGATATCGCTTTTCAGGTTGTTCCTTGTTTCCCAAATAATGTCGAATGACGTCGTTTTTTTCCTAGTTGATGTTACTTTCGAGCTAACGTGGTTTGTCGTGTATTGTCGTTTTTCAGGTTGATGTCGTTTTTCATGTTGGTATTTCCTCAATGATACAAACAAACGTATTTTGATTTTACATCTTTGAGCTATATGTCTTCTTTAATTCTAGTCATAAAAAAATGAAACTTTGATGAATAACTAATTGATATTTTTTTTTTGTTTCAGTTATTTTCTTTTCCTTTCTTAATCTATTAATAACAAAAAGAGTTCTTTCAATGTATAAAATAAAAATTCCAATGATATAACTTTCCTGACCAAGATTTTTTTTCTTGGCTTTTGGCCTCAAATAGAAAATTGTATCGATATTAGTTATTAAAAAAAAGTAAACGTTGGGTTAGTGAATTAAGTGGGTGTTTAAAAAAATAGTGGGAACTAGTGGTGAGAACTACTTTTACTGTAGCATATAAGAGTTTTACACTGTAGCAATTTTTTTTATTGGTATTGTAGCATGTGAGAGTTTTTTACTATTTATAACTGATTTTGTGGTGGAAACCAGTGGTTCCCACCACTCCCAAACAAGCTAAGTAAATGTTGGGTTAGTGTATTTTTATCCTTTTTTGGTTATTACGGTTTTTTTAACAAGTATTTATCATTCAGACTTAGTTTATATGTCTCATTTTTTATGTTTTTTTTTTGTTCCTTTAATAATGTCATGTCATGTCAATTAAAATATTTTAATTGATAGAATTAATATTATGATATTTTAATTGATATAATATTTTAGATGAATAAAAGGCCACATAAATCGGATCTGTCGTTCGGACTCAAACGTCGTATGCGTGCGCGCTTTTTTTTTTTTTTTTTTTTTTTATGTTGTCCTTGCGCCACTTTTCTATTGATCTTACTTATTTTTCACGCTGTGGTCATTTCCCCAATGATGTCATTTAACTTGCTCCTATTGTTTCTCGCTTCACCGTCATTTTATACATGGTGTCGTTTTATGGTTTGTGAAGTTTATCGTCGTTTGCCTTGTTGCTATTTTCCGAATTATGTCGTTCATCATCATCTTGTCGTTTTTGCATGATGTTGTCACCTCTTAATTCGTTGCTCCCTAGACAGCTAAATACAATGTAAATTTTATTTATCGTGCAACAATCGATGTTTGCCCAATTTGATAAATGACTCAGAAATCCCACTCCCGAAAATTATGGGCACTTGTAAATAATTTGAAAACACGTGAGACATTTCTTTAAGTTTTCATTAACCTTATAATGGACATCTAATGACTATAATGAGTAAAACCCTCGGTCTAAATGTCATCATATGGCTGTTAAAATTGTCCTCAATAATCCAACATATTTTAGGTTTTTTCAGAAAAAAAAGGTCTGAAAATAATGGAGGGAAAACATCTGCTCGTTTGTGGTTTGTATGTTGAATTTTATCATCTGGGTAGAAGCAAATGACGACATATAACTATGTAAGAAGAGCATTTCATTTATTTTTCTTTTTAAAAAAAAAAAATAGTAAAGAGCATCGCATTATTAATTTAAGCAAAACAAAGGGAAAGGACCCTTTTCCCTTTTTTATTTATTTTCTATTTTCTTAAGGGGTACCCCTTTCCATTTTAGATGCCTAGAACTCAAAACGAATTAAAAAAAAAAAAACTGAAATAAATATCTCTTTTCCTTGAACTGAGAACTGAAATAAATATTGAACTCTCCAGATTGTGAAAAGCAAATTATAATAAATAGATTATCGAGGTTATTATTAGTTATTTCTTAGATTTTGCTCAAGGACCCGTTTCCTTTTTTTTTTTTAAAAGGAGTACCCGTTTCCATTTTAGGTGCCTAGAACTCAAAACGAATTAAAATTGTTATTGTATTCTAAAAATAAAAAAAAACTGAAATAAATATTTCTTTTCCTTGAACTGAAAACTGAAATAAATGCTGAACTCTCTAGATTGTGAAAAGCAAATTATAATAAATAGATTATCGAGGTTATTATTAGTTATTTCTTGGTTTTTGCTTTTTTTTTTTTTTTT
>CAMOHE010045581.1:0-14812 GCA_946598075.1 Artocarpus hirsutus | reverse complement strand
ATTTTTTTTTTGTTTCAGTTATTTTCTTTTCCTTTCTTAATCTATTAATAACAAAAAGAGTTCTTTCAATGTATAAAATAAAAATTCCAATGATATAACTTTCCTGACCAAGATTTTTTTTCTTGGCTTTTGGCCTCAAATAGAAAATTGTTTCGATATTAGTTATTAAAAAAAAGTAAACGTTGGGTTAGTGAATTAAGTAAATGTTTGGTTAGTGTATTTTATCCTTTTTTGGTTATTACGGTTTTTTTAACAAGCATTTATCATTCAGACTTGGTTTATATGTGTCATTTTTTATGTTTTTTTGGTCTATTTAGTAATGTCATGTCATATTAATTAAAATATTTTAATTGATATAATTAATAATATGATATTAAATCGGATCTATCGTTCGGACTCAAATGTTGTATGCGTGCGCGCTTTTTTTTTAATTCCTTTTTTATATTGTCCTTGCGTCACTTTTCTATTGATCTTACTTATTTTTTCATGCTGCGGTCATTTCCCAAATGATGTCATTTTTCTTGCTCCTATCGTTTCTCGCTTCACCGTCATTTTATACATGGTGTCGTTTTATGGTTTGTGAAGTTTATCGTCGTTTGCCTTGTTGTTATTTTCCGAATTATGTCGTTCATCATCATCTTGTCGTTTTTGCATGATGTTGTCATCTCTTAATTCGTTGCTCCCTAGACAGCTAAATACAATGTAAATTTTATTTATCGTGCAACAATCGATGTTTGCCCAATTTGATAAATGACTCAGAAATCCCACTCCCGAAAATTATGGGCACTTGTAAATAATTTGAAAACACGTGAGACATTTCTTTAAGTTTTCATTAACCTTATAATGGACATCTAATGACTATAATGAGTAAAACCCTCGGTCTGAATGTCATCATATGGCTGTTAAAATTGTCCTCAATAATCCAACATATTTTAGGTTTTTTTAGAAAAAAAAAAGGTCTGAAAATAATGGAGGGAAGACATCAGCTCGTTTGTGGTTTGTATGTTGAATTTTATCATCTGGGTAGAAGCAAATGACGACATATAAATATGTAAAAAGAGCATTTCATTTATTGTTCTTTTAAAAAAAAAAATACTAAAGAGCATCGCATTATTAATTTACGCAAAACAAAGGGAAAGGACCCTTTTCCCTTTTTTATTTATTTTCTATTTTCTTAAGGGGTACCCGTTTCCATTTTAGATGCCTAGAACTCAAAACGAATTAAAAAAAAAAAACTGAAATAAATATCTCTTTTCCTTGAACTGAAAACTGAAATAAATATTGAACTCTCCAGATTGTGAAAAGCAAATTATAATAAATAGATTATCGAGGTTATTATTAGTTATTTCTTAGATTTTGCTTAAGGACCCGTTTCCCTTTTTTTTTTAAAGGAGTACCCGTTTCCATTTTAGGTGCCTAGAACTCAAAATGAATTAAAATTGTTATTGTATTCTAAAAAGAAAAAAAAAACTGAAATAAATATTTCTTTTCCTTGAACTGAAAACTGAAATAAATGCTGGACTCTCTAGATTGTGAAAAGCAAATTATAATAAATAGATTATCGAGGTTATTATTAGTTATTTCTTGGTTTTTGCTTTTTTTTTTTTTTTTTGAGTGGAGATAGTTGATTTCCTTAACTTGAAGCAGCTATATTATTCCATTCAAAAATATTTGCACACACACGCACGCATGCACATATATATATATATATATATATATTGTAAAAGTACAATGAATGTTGCAACTTCACCACGAAATTTATCGATGAAAAAGACCCAACAAAAGAAAGCCCCCTCTTTCTTTCCCCCAGCAACTTACCAATTGTTATCATTGTCATCTATATGTAATCATTCTAGCGACCATACACGTTTGTAAATTGCCTTAAATTAAAAAACCTTTAGTGACTCTTATTTACTATCTCTCTCCCTACACAGTTAATGTTTTATCTAATACAATGGAGAATTCTTATGGTGGAGAATGCAATTTTACTCCATCAATAAGGCGTGAGTGTTTTAAAATTAATTAGATTAACTTTTTAATGGTCTGATCTGTGATTGAAAACGATTCTATATATCACGCTGTAAATTTTTAACATGAATATCGTAGATTTGACTGTATAAATTTTGAATCCTAACAGCTGGAGGAGTAAAATTGCCTTCTTCCTTGTATATATATTTTAATTTATTGTTCTCCAAAGTGTGTGTGTTTTTTTAAGTCATGTTGGTTATAGACAATTATGTTTCTAGCTCATTTGAGAAGCAAGCAATGGCCCATGTGGGACAATAAATAGCTGAAAGATTCTCTACCAATAACACTAAATGATAGCAATAATAATAATTATCCTCATTCGAAACCCTTCAGAGTGCTATTTACGTTTACCTTTTATAATGCAAACCCCTCCCAACAACAAATTTCACCGCTCAACTATATTTGTTCCATTTTTTATTTTCTTTATCTTTTAGCATTTGTTCAATCTTGCTTGGCCTCCTAAGTTTGAATCTTGAAAGGAGATGGTTGGAAAGTGTCCTTAACGTAATGACGCAACGTTTTGGGATTGCTAGTATGGCAATTAAACTGGTTTACACTATTGTTATCTATCACTATCTAAAATAAATTTTGATTATCTCTCTCTCTCTCTCTCTCTCTCTATATATATATATATATATAAATATATAATGTATGATGTATTGCCTTGCATCCCACTAAGTATAATATCTTTTAAAAGGATGTGAACATGTAATATTCTACTTATTGCCATTGATGGGGTATGCTCGCATGCCTCACGAAGAAGATCCCACTTTCAATTATCATTATTCTACTTGTTGCCATTGATGGGGTATGCTCGCATGCCTGACGAGGAAGATCTCAGTTTCAATTATCATTTTTTTAATCAATGAAAGAAGATGATATTAAGCTTCCTTATGGGACTTCAGTTGCCCGTTTAAGTCTAAGAACTACGGCATATCACTACAACAAAAGTCACTTTCTACAACAGGAGATTTACAACATTTTAACAGAAAGTTTGTTAGAATGCCTTTAAAACAACATTTTTGTACCAAGTGTCGTCTAATATAGCATCTGACGACAATGAAAAGAAATATCGTAAAATTTTATTAGCAACTTTTTACTATAACTACTTTCATAGTTGTAACTGCTTAGTTGAACCAAAGTTTAAAATACTCTTAAATAAGAGAGTTTCCTTTTGAATTATTCACCTTATTAATTAATGGCTTCATTCCACAATTTTCCCTTAAATAATTTATATACTAGCTAAAGAATGATATTCTTCTATAGAGGCATATGCATCTAGCCATCTACTACATATTGTTGAAATAGTCTGCCACTTTGAAGAAAGTATTGCCTTGAATTTCACACTCTTGCAATTGATAGCAAGAAAATGCTTACATGGAAATTCTCTTTCTTAAAGGTCTTTTATTTGAGTTATTTACAGTCCATTTTAAGTCAGTTCTATATCCATCTTTTTCATTAGGAAATAACAGAAGATATTGAAGAGCTAAATGGTATGGATATAATTTTGTAATTCTTTATAAAATATCTGTTTTGTCGAATTATAATCTTCATTGTTCAAACTCACCAATATCTCTAACTATTAAACCAACAATATCATTTGAAGTAGATAGTTCATATTGATGCATGTGCCTCCACTCAGCTCAAAGTGCCTCTACCACTATGCATGGCTCCTCAAAACACAGCTATGGAACTCCTTAAAGGCAGATCCCAAAGCTAGGACCATATTGTCGACCAAATAGTTTCTACTTAAGCTCCCCCCTCCCCACTCTTTTATTTTATTTTTTATAGGATGTTTGGTAAACTCAGTTTTAACTCATAAGTTTTAACTCAAACAGTGTGAAGTTCTTACATGCTATAATATAAAGCAAAAGGATACTATAGTATAAAACTTTCACATACTATAGTACTTTTAATTCTAACTCTCAATTTCAACTCACTTCTTATACATCCTATTTTTCTTCAATTGTTGTAGTTCAATAGAAATAGAAAAGGGTAATGGGGATCTTGTTTTGGAGAGCTTTGCATGGCTGAAAATTACACATTGATCCTCCTTTTGCTTTTACTCATTTGCAATGGTCCAATAAATAAGTATTGCTATGGGGCTCCGGTCTTGGGAAGCTCAGCATAATGCAGCAATGGTATCGCCTAAGGGTGGATCCCAACGCTAGGACCTAGCTTTGTGGGGAGCCATTGCGAACACCCAAATCTCGAAGTCCAAAAGCATTAATTCACTATGTTATTAAATCTCTATGCTATAATTTTATTAAAATGCATTTAAATTTACATTAGATAATTAGTAATTACGATTTTCTTAATTAAATTATATTATCATAAGTAATTAATGGTATATTTTTATTAGTTATGCCTCTTAATTAAGTTGATGTATTATAGTAATTATAAAATCTCTTATTTTTTTAAAAGATATTTTAGCAAAATCAGTTCTAACAAAAACTTTTAGTTGTTATAATATAAACTTATCATATGCTACAGTTATCGGAAAAAATAAGTTACAGTATAAAATTCTCACATGCTTCAGTTTTTAGTTCAAAAGTTTTAACTTTAGCCACACTTCCCAAATATATAAAGCGGTTTAATTTTTGTTAATGTCACTAATATCAACAATAACAAATAATAAAATAACAATTTTTTGAGGGATAATAAAATAAGAATAAAATTATTATATTAAAATTCATTCACACTAATTGATTATACACAAGATAAATAGAATCATATTTTTAAATATATTTAAAAAATACAAGTAGTAACATAAGATGTGCATTTAAAACATTCTCATAATTCAGATAGTGATGAATATTGTTGACACATAATATAATTTTACACAAATATATATATTTTTTTATATAAAAGCCACGTCTAATGCAATTTTATGCATAGGTTTTCTTAATGCAATTAGCATGTGCAACGTACGTGCTTTTTCTTAGTTGTAATAAGATTCACATACATTTGTTTTGGAAAAATTACACAATACAACATGTTTTCAATATATTTATAGAAAAATTCTTAAGGGAACAAACGATGCTAAGCACCATCACTAATAAAAGATGAGCTCACTTGAGGATCTTATACCATAGGACCTACCTTTAATTAGTGGATAGTATTTAACACCATCAGTTCTCTATAGCAACGCTCATATTTATAGGGTGCTTAAGAAATATAGTAAGAATTAATTTTGGTTAAAAATACTGTAGCATTTAAGCTTTACACTACAATAACTTTTTATTTTTTTATTGTAACATGTAAGATTTTTTTACTATTTGTTAGTTCTAACCAACAGCTAAAAACCTTATTAATTTTTTATGCCTTGTAAAACTTAAGAAACTAGATGCCATAATTCTTAATTTGTCATAAATTTTAAACTCCTTGGTTTATTTCCTACTCTTTCTCACATTGGTTTTCCCTTCTTTTTTTGTCTCTATCTCTCCTTTCACTCTTTCTCTCTGTGATTCTCTTTCTCCCCTCACATTCTGTTTCTCCCGTTCTTTCTCTCTTTTCTCACTCTCTCTAATTCTTTCTCTCTTTCCTCTCTCTCTCTCTTCCTCACTTGAAAAAATGGCGAGCGTAGTCATGACTGTGACAATGTCTCTTTCTCTCTCTGCTCGAGCAATGTTACCGATCTCCTCTGCTCATCGACTTCCTTTTTACTACCAACGATGGAGTTGCCGCGGTGATATCCCTTGCTCATGACAATGGAGCTTCACTACAATGGAGGAAACTTGATGAAATATGACGGCGCTTCACGATGATAGAGGAAACTCAAGGCCAAGATCTATGACGGAGCAACGACGGAGTAGAGTCGATAAAGGAGATCGGCATCTAGTTGTCTTCTCTAGTGTTGCGCCACACGGATGTTAGTTGAGGAGTGTTGCTGTGGCCAAATTTGGTTTGTTACTGTGGTTTTTTACTCCACCGACGGTGGATCTAGTTCTTATTCTTGGTTTTTCTTTGATCTCGGTTTCGACAACGGAGATTTTGAGATCTACAATGATCTTCCACGATGACGGCAATTCCGACAATTGTGACGCATGGCTTTCTCTTTTTCCTTTTTTTGATCTGTAATGATCACGATGATGGTAGTTTTGAGATCCACAACGACTATAGTTCCATGATCGCGACTCACGGATCTTCCACTAACATGTTGCAACTTTTTTTTTTTTTTTTTTTGCTAAATGGACATGTTGCAGTTGTTGTTGTTGTTGCTGCTGCTACTGTTGCTGTTGCCGCCGCTGTTAGTTTTTTTTTTTTTTTTGCCGCCACAGACATTGCCAAAGACGAGCTGGTGCCTATAGGAGAGAGAGAGAGAAAGAGAAGAGAGAGAGAGAAAAAAAAGAAAAAAATATTTCAATAAGACACCTAACATGTTACAAAAACACAAAATATCTTACTTAACATGTTTTAGTGGGATAAGCATTAAGTCTATTACATAATAACTATTTATATTTTGTAGCATAAATAAAAATTAACTAAAAAAGTGACATTTATATGTTTTGTTTAAAAGTCTAATATATAAATGTATATATATATATATATATATATTATTATTGTTACCAAGCAATGGTGGAGGGAGATACTAGTCATTAGAGCACGTGCTCCTACTTGCATTTTATTTTACTTTTTTTTTTTTGTAAAATTTTACTCGTGTTTTATTAATACGAGTTAATACTAGTTATGCTCGTAAGAAAAATTTATTTTACCTCATTCAATAGTTAAAATATATAATAATGTTTCTATTTAGAAAAAAAATCCTATAATATTTCTTTTTTGTAGTTCCCTAAAAAATATTTTTAGAGTCTGCCACTTTTACCAAGTCAGGATTTTATTAAACCAGGACTCGCTGTCTATATTGTAACTTATTCGAGTCTTATTCAATCTTGTTATGAAATTTGTCATATTAGTGGAAAATAAAAACAATTGACTAATAATGCTTTAGAAAATTGGTGATTTATCCCATATATTCCAATATGTCATATCATGAAATTTGTCATATTAGTGGAAAATAAAAATAATTGACTAATAATGCTTTAGAAAATTGGTAATTTATCCCATGTATTCCAATTTCCTCTCGAATATCTTTGATATAAAAAAAAAATTAACTTAACAGGTATACAATATATTTGGTGTTTGAAAAGTGGTGGGAACCGTTGGTTAGAATCATCTTTACTGTAGCATATGATAGCTTTATACTTTAGTATTTTTTTTTATTGTTACTGTAGCATGTGAAAGTTTTATACATATCATAACTAAATTTGTGGTGGGAATCGTAGTTCCTATAACTATGCCAAACAGGAAATAGTTCCCACCATTACATCAAACAAGGAATAATAATTACAAAAACATAGTAATTAAGAGTCCTTTATTATTTATCCTATACAAGGATTTAGATTCATCTAACTGATCTACTCTATTACAATCAATTGCGGACAATGCAATTTAAGAAATAAGTTATTGAGTGATGGTTAAAAAAATTGCCAAATCTTTTTTTCCCCGCTTTTTCAAGTCAAATATAATAGTCTACGTCAGAAAACGACTCGCAACTATAGTCATCCAAATTTTAGCTGTTGCGGGTCCTTTACGGTGACTCAGCCGGTTGGCGCACAAGAGTAGAACTTTACGACCAGCCTTCAGGTATAGGAGCAGAGATATCCAGGCACCTAGGGGGAAAAAAATTGTAAAAAATGAGTTCTTTTTGGCCAAAAAAAAAAAAAACCTATTATGTGGTGTTTGATAACGTGAGTAAATATCAAAACTTTTAGCTGTTACAGTATAAAACTTTTATATAATACCATGTTAAGAAAAAAATATGTTATAATATAAGCTCTCATATGTTAAATAAGGTTTTTGAAAGAGTGCTTAAAATTGTATAATTAAAACTAATTACACTATAGCATGTGAGAGGTTTACACTATAATAAACTTTAACTTTATACTATAACATGTAAAAGCTTTACATTGTTACAATTTAAACTATATAGTTGAAACTACTCTATCAAATAAAGCAAAAATATTTTTAGCCAAAATTAATTCTAACTATTGATTCTAAATAATACATCCAAACACCTAATAAAAGTCCAAAGATGCAACAAATGAAAGGCAGATGCTGATTTTATATAACATTTGATCGTCGTTTAACGTGCATTGAAAATTGTATGTTCCATGTCATCTTGCTCCGCCTCTAATTGCAAGATTTTGATGGGTTATCAACTCTTGGGAGATTTCTTCGTTCATAATGAAAAGTAATTTGTGGGTAAGTGTTTGTCTGTTGATAGTGAAATTTGTAAGCTACAACCCCACGCTTTTATGAGAGTTAGGCTCTATATGTAGGATCCACCTAGGTTTAGGCTCTAAAGATTGGGCCACCTCTTGTGAGAGAATGAATTATAACTCTATCTACACTTTTCAAAACATAAAGGTATTTTGATAGGATTTAAATCTCATATCCAATATTGGTGTCTAAACAAATTTTTTACAACACATCATTTAAAATGTTTGAAATTAAGTTTTAAGGTTTACATTTTTTTTATAAAATTATATGTCAAAATAAGATTGATTTGATATTATTTGAGATATAAAAAATTAGACAGATATTTGTGTTCATTTTGACAAGATCCAATCATCATAAACAAAGCCTATCAATGAGGATTCATACCCAAAAGAAAATACAAAAAATAACTCTTATGTTTTAGCTAAAAACAACGTTTGTCCTTGGGTTTTTTAAAATTAAAAAAGCATTTCTTATGTTTTTCAAACCGTCTAAAAACCATCTATTTTTTTTTTTTAACTTTTGTGGTTTAATTTTTAAAATGATCAAACTGTCCTTAAAGTACAAATACAATTCAAGAGATGTGTTAGAGGTTATGTTAGCTTTCAAACCCCTTTCTTGGATTCACCATGAAAATGAATGAAATTTTAAATATCCATTTGAATTTTTTGAAGGATATTAGTTTTTTTTTTTTTACATTTTAAGAAGAAGGTAAAACCTTTTTTATATTAAAAAAAAATCAAGACTTAGTGTTATTTGGCCACATTGCTATTAAGCCCCCAAAAAAATTAAAATAGAGTATTCAAATTTTTTTAATACCAAGCCTTCATTCTTTTTTTTGGTAAATCTAAGAGGAGGTTTGGAAGCTAGTATAACCTAACACATATTTTAGATTGTGTTTATGTTTTAAGGATAGTTTGTTCATTTTAAAAAGTTAAACCTAAAAAGGTTAAAAGATTGAATGTTTTTGGATAGTTTAAAAAACATAAAAATTACTTTTAGAGTTTTAAAAAACTCAAAAATAAATATTGTATTTAGCTAAAATACAGAAGATACTTTTTTGTATTTAAAAAAAAAAAAAACCTTTAACTTGTTCAAAAAGCAAAGGAATCACAAAATTTTCACATTCATCTAGCTTAACTAATCCTACTTCCTGCATGCCTTAAGAAGCAGTGATACTGACATCTTATGG
This sequence comes from Artocarpus hirsutus, assembly GCA_946598075.1. NCBI lineage: Eukaryota > Viridiplantae > Streptophyta > Magnoliopsida > Rosales > Moraceae > Artocarpus > Artocarpus hirsutus. The sequence goes on along the minus strand of CAMOHE010045581.1, from coordinate 5,313 downwards.
ATTTTTTACTTTTCAGAAAAATTTATTCCCCAAGTCATGATTTGGTCAATATCATTGAATCTCTAAAATTTAGTATCAAATACACGATAGTATCCTTAATGCTCTTCGACAAGGCCATTGTTGGGGAATATCCTTTCCCCTTCGTAACTTGAAGCTTCACAATTATTGGTTTTCAATAATAATAATAATAATAATTATTATTATTATAATAATAGTAGTAGTAATAAAAGAGAATAAATAAAACAATTTTGGCACCCAAACATCTTTTCTTGGTAAAAGAGATTTCTCTTGTTGATCACCCATAAAACGATACAATGGTCAAAATCTGTTATTGGGGAGCTCTTGAATTTTTTCGATGGATTAAGAGTTAAATTTGTTATCAACAAACTCATAATTTTTTTTTACTATGAATGGAGAGAGTGAGAAATCATATAAAACTAATAAGATATTTTTTGTTGAGAAATTTCTAAACCATGTAAAGCATGAGATAATCTCCTCTATTTAAATTTATAGTTTTATTGATATAATGTTAGTTGTTTTCAAAATTTAGAGGTGAGATCATTCAACTCATCTCATCCTTACTAATTGAACTAATCTTAGTTTGACTTCAAATTTTTAGTTTTGAGTTTAGTTAGAGGGATGAAAAAGACTTGCTCAAAAGTTGAATTCTTAAAAAAGAAAAAGAAAAAAAAGGAAAAACCGACCAAAGATACTATAATTCTGTAAAAATTAAAAATTCCAAGGAATTAAGTTTAAAAGATAATTACGCCTATTTTATATTTCACTTTGATTAACGAGATTCTATCGTAATAAAAAAAAAAAAAGGTCTGCTCTTCATGCAAATTCCAACCCCACGCGCCTCATTTTTTGGTCGCGGACTCAGCTGCATTAAAATTCCGCATCTGCGGCCGTACCAAAATTCGCTGTAAAATAGATAATCACATCTCTCTTCTTCACCATTAAAAAAAAAGTTTTTTCCTCTTCCAGAAACACCCTCTCTCTCTCTCTCTCTCTCTCTCTCTATTGTGTTTTCCCAGTTGTTTGTTTGGTCTCATCAAAAAAGCAATTTTCCCGGCCTTGTATTCCACGAGGCTTTAAAAAAGTTTAGCTCGTAAACGCAGGAAACTTTCCTTTCTGTTTCTTATTCTTCTTCTTCTTCTTTTTTTTTTTTTTTCTCTTTTTTGTTTTAAGGACTTGTGGGCAGTTCATTAAATAGACGGCTGTGTGATGAATCGAAGACTTTGAGCTCTACCCTTTTTCTGAAACAGCTATGGCCGAATATATCTGTTTAATCAACCAGGTTCTTCTTTTTACTTTTTTGTTTGCTTTTTTCCTTCTATTTTTTGTTTTTATAATGTAGTGTTTTCTGTATATTTTTTTCGTTTTTAATTTGTGGGTGTGGGATATATTCTGGTGCTCTTGCTTCTCTGTTTCAAGTGTTTTTTGTTTTTTTTTTTTTCATTCTGTGAAATTTACATTCTTAAATCTTAGTACTTTTTGTTTTTAAGGTTTTGAAGCTGATTTGGTTTTGTGGCTATGGAAGAACAATGCATGTGGGGTTTTAGAAAAATTCCTCCTCTTTCTTTGAATGTGCCGATCTGGGTTTTCATACTTAAAAAAAAAAAAATTTCCCTATTTCAGATTTTTTCTAGTCAAACCCATTATTATTAGCATCATGCTGTTTTAGACAACGTTTTCTTTGTTACATAATGGAATGGAAATTTTTTTTTCAGCTTGAATTTAATGGCTGCACTTGCACTGCCCATTACAATTGTTTCATAACTTTCCCTCAATGACCCTTTTTATTTTTTATTTATTTATTTTTTTTCTGGTTTGCAGGATACAATCATAATAAAACCTCCAAGGAAATCTCTTCTGTTGTTAAGGACAATAGTCTTAATCTTTGCTATGGTCTTTGGTGTTTACATCTGCTCAATATGTCTCAAGCAGATAAATATTCAAAACAACATTAATTTACAGACCATAGAATTCGTTGAAAGGCCTCACCATGACAATGGGCTCAAGCTACTAGAAAATCCTTACCAGCATTTTCCCAATCCCAAAACCTTTAGCCGGTAATTTGGAGTTCCCACTCCTAATTTTGATTTTGATTTTTTTTTTTCCTCAAAAAACTCTGAGCTTTACTAATTCGTTGTTTTGGCAATTCTTTAGGGGCGAATGTGTGCGTAATCCAGTAAAGTTCTTTGCCATCTTGTCGGTGCAAAGATCGGGAAGTGGGTGGTTTGAGAGCCTATTGAATAGTCATGTCAATGTAAGCTCCAATGGTGAGATATTTTCTCGTTGGTATAGAAGAGAGAATGTTTCCTCCATCATACAAAATCTAGATAAAGTTTATAATTTGGATTGGTTCAGTAGTGCGTCGAAAGATCAGTGCACCGCGGCAGTTGGCTTGAAGTGGATGCTTAACCAGGTAAATCAATGTCTTTGTTTTTGGATAGGTTATGTCTTCTGCTAGATGGATAATTGAAGACTTTTCTAGTTGAATGTGAAAGTCATGAAATTTGAGAACCATCATTCCACCTAAACTTGTTAAGTATTATCTATGATCATCTATTCAAACATCAATTATCTATATTGCAGAGAGGGTTTGTTGGCAGCTTGTTAAACAACTGTGGAAAATGTGTGCGGGAGTTTTGCATGCTTGTTTTTTACTTTTGCATAAGAAAAAAGCTAAAAGCAATCATGTTTAGCTTTTTGCACAAGCAAGGAAAATAATAATAATAATAATAATAAAAAGGTTAAAGGCATTCCTGTTTTGCTTGTGAATTTGTAGATGGATGCTAGAAATTAGTTGTGGTCCATTTTTTTCCCCCTTTTTTGTGTTGTTTTGGTTCCAGGGCAAAACTTGGGAAGAGCTAACGAATAATGTTTTGGGCCATACAGGGGTTGATGGAGCACCATAAAGAAATAGTAGAGTACTTTAATCGTAGGGGTGTTTCTGCAATATTTCTCTTCCGCAGGAATTTGTTGCGCAGGATGGTTTCAGATCTTGCAAATTCGTACGATCGATATGCTAAGCTATTGAATGGAACCCATAAGGCGCATGTACATTCTACGGAGGAGGTTTCCCTCTTTCCTTTACACTTTAATTTGCTTCGTCCTTGTGGAAGTTTTTAAATTCTAGCTTTCATCTTCCTGCAGGCTGAAAAACTCTCAACATACAAGCCAACAATCAATTCTACATCGTTGATTGCTGATCTTGAGAAGATGGAGTTGACAGCTACAAATGCTTTAGCGTACTTCAACAGCACTAGACACATGATTGTGTACTATGAGGACGTTATGACGAACTGCACCGTAAGTTTGAAACAGTTTTCTTAACTGGGTCTTAGTAGTTGGTTAATCACAAGCTACTTATTTTGAAGCTGCAAAATATACCAGTCTCGATTCCTGATAAATGTTCCTAAACTATAATCTAGATTCTAGCCATGGCCAAACACTTGTTGACTTTGTTTTCTTTTTCTTCCTAAAAGTGAGTTTGCATTTGATTTTCCCTGTCCTTTTCACCGGGACTCATCGCCTGAATTCTTTCTTCTATTGCCAGAACTGTGCTTGTTATAACCCTTTTTGCGTGAACAGTAACTCATGTCTCTCGCTCTTTTTTTGTTTTTTTCCTTCGCGCAGAAACTGCAAGAGGTTCTAGATTTTCTCGGGGTGCCACGAATGGAGCTAAAAAGCCGTCAGGTAAAGATACACAAAGGGTCATTAACAGACCACATCAATAACTGGGACGACGTCAACAGGACGCTTAAGGGAACAGCTTATGAACATTTTCTCTACTCCGACTACTGATTCTAAATCTGCCGATAACATCACTGGATTGGAGTAAATACCAACCTAACTACTGAATTTTTTCGACAGAAGCTGTCAGGGTTTTGGGCGGCTGTTAGAAACAAGTTTTGGCTGCAACACCCTCTCGGTTTTGCTGATTTTTCGTTTGGCTTTCTCCCATCAACAATTCGTTGGTGTGTCCTACACTTTTTTTCCCCCTTTTTATTAGCTTTTCTTATAGACCCGGCCAATTTGTATCTGTTAACTAAACAATGCGAGTAAATATCCAATTGAAAAAAAAAAAAAAAAGAAGAAGAAGATAGGGCATTATGTCTTGTGTTCTTTGGAAACGGATTGGAAAGTTTGAGACATGAGGGACTCGTTTACTTCCTTAAAATGATATGCTAGGAAGAATATCTTAGGTGAAATAATTTTCATATAATATTGCATGGCAGAGAAAATTAATGCTGTTGTAGCATGTACCTCTAGAACAAGATTAATGGAGCGCAAAAATATTACGTAGAACCCACAAATCACAAGGTTTTCATAAGGTCCACAATCAACTCAAATGTATCCCAAATATGGGTCTCATAATAACATGTCGTTTTGTTTAACGGTGGCCGACTATTAGAGTGCACAAGGTGTTTGGAAACAGGATTCCAATAATGGTTTGAGTGAAAACAATGTAAAACTGGTTTGAGTCAAACTTTCTTTTAATGAGCTGAATGACGTTAAAAGTTCTTACCAACGTTAAAAGCTGTCTGGCGACGCTAAAGGGGCAGTCTAGGATAAATGTGGAGCTCCTCAATATCTGATTGTCCATCTTCACATGGAATATCTAATCCGTGGCAACAGGTTCCTTAACTGGGGCCGTTTCTTGAGTTTTCTGTCGTTTTTCTTAGCTTGATGATGTGTCTCGAGTTTTGCTTTATTATGCTGACAGGGTAGAGGTCTTGCCATTTTTCTCAGCATGAGTAAGTGTCGTTTTTAGAGGTTGGGTAAATGAAAGAAAACCCTGTTTTGGGTTTTTAGTACATTTATCCCCTAAACTTTTAGTACTTTTGTAGTGGGGTCTTTAAGCCTGTTTTTGGTGGTATTTGAGTCCTTAAACTTAACAAAATGTGACAAGTAAGTCTTAATAAAAAATTTCTTCAAAATTAGGACAGAAACGATTACATGAAACACTCATGACTTATTTAGAACATCTATGTACCTCTTTTACTTCTACTAAGAGTCAAATTATTCAAGTTTATGCCAAAAAAAGAAAAAAAAAACCATAAAAATTGTATAATTGTTAATGATGTTTTTAACAAATAATTGATTTATATGTATATTTTTATCATTGTCATGCTAGAAATTTCTTCCCTTCTTATCTAAATGAGTCATGTGTGTGAGTGCGTCTCATGTGATCGTTTTTTATCTTAATTTTGACAAATGTTACTATTGGCTATCTACTACTGACTATCAAGATCTAACTACAGCGATAGGAGAGATAAAGACCGAGAAAGGGAGAGGGAAGTG
>CAMOHE010045580.1:0-31986 GCA_946598075.1 Artocarpus hirsutus | reverse complement strand
CATTGGTCAAGATGTCGTCTATAAGGGATGTCGTGGAATCTCCAAGGCTTTGACGATATCTCCTACTTGTCGTTAAATAATTTAACGACACTAAACTATTATCGTTAAAAGGAGACCTTTAATACGACATCTATATAGATGTCGTTAATTATTGTTTCAAATGTCGTGAATGACATCTTCGTTGAAGATGTCGTTGTATGTACTTTTTAACGACATTCAAAAACTACATGTCGTAAATAATATGTCGTTAAATAAAGTTTTTCTTGTAGTGATAGCACTTGAGGTCCTTGAATTATTAAGTTTATGACAATTTGGTCCTCAAATTAATTTTGTAAGTAAAAAAGATTCTTGAATTAACTTTTCATATGAAAAATAGTCCAAACCGTTAAACTTGGATGGAAATTTCTATGGCTATTTACCTTTTTATGCCACGTGTTTTAAGTTTATTCAGAAAATATATTTTTAGTTTTTAATTTCATCAAATATACACTTTCAAATTAGATTTAATAGGTAAATACCCTTTCTTAGTAAATGGTTAATTTTGACTACAACAATGACTTAGATACCCTTAAAAAGAAAATTAATAATTAAAAAAAATTTAAAAAAAAACTGAAGGAAAAAAAAGAAAAAAGTTAAAAATTTTGATAAAAGAAAATAAAACAACCTTTATTCCCCTCTTTCCCCATTGTCTACATCTTCGTCGCCCGAGGAGTTGGTGGTGGTGTAGTGATCGCCCCACTTGCTACACTACGCCACCTCTCTCTCCATTATCTTTCTCGTGGAAACAACGTTGAAGGTGAAGGTGTTGGTGATCTTGCACGACGGCCTTGGTGCTGAAGAAGTAGTATTCAGATCTTTCCGTCTTCGTCTCAGTCCCTACTACCTCTTTGGAATTCTGATCATTACTGCTATAATTAGAAGATCGTTTCTCTTTGGTTTTAGAGTTGGGAGGGGAAGGAGGGTAGAAGTTCTTCTAGCTCCATATCAAAGATACCTGGAAAGGCATGCTCGAGTAGGTCGAGTTCGCCTAGTAAGCTGTTGGCGTAAGTCCTTCTCCGCCGCTAACGGTAAAATTGGACCTTAGATCATTGGCGAAGACAAGGAACTTGACTCCGACAGTTGGAAGTTGTAGGTATTTTTCTTTAGTTTCTCTTTTATTTTTTTCTCTCTTTAAGGGTATTCATGTCATTTTGATGATCAAAATTAACTATTGACGTAGAAGTATGCATTTACCTATTAAATTTAATCTAAACATATATATTTAGTGTAATAAAAAACCGATGGTATACTTTTTTAATAAACACAAATTACAAAGTATAAAATTGTAAATAACTTGAAAATTTTATATACAAGTCACATGACTATCTCTTCATGTCTAATAACAAAGATAACCTTAAAAAAATCCCTCAAAAGCAAAAATAAAAGTTATAAACTAAAATGAAACATTGATCTAATATTTGCTTAATCTCGATCTTTGGTTCTTTCTCCAACATCATTTGAAATCCTAGATATGCTACTTAGGACATCTAGTAACCAACCAAAGTAACCCATCCTCATGGCATATCTACCATGGCCAGACAACCAACCCGTGCCATCAACACAACGAAACATCTTTGCCCTTTCGACAAGCCACCATTATTTTTACCATCGTTCTCCACCTCCATGGAGTGAGCTCACGTACCACCAACTCTCCACCACATGAATCCCCGCCACCAACCTCGCGAGTTTCTCTGCAACCTGCCTTTCCACTGCCTTAACTATGGCACGAACTTTGCAAGCTCTTGTGCCTCCTTGTCCTCCACTAAGCAAACGCTTGCTCCTTTAAGGCCCTCACTGCGTGAATCCCCTTGCCACCTGCCCTTTAGCCACTTTTTCCTTTCTTGCGTGCCCTTCATCTGACAACCTCCTCCTTTACCCTCCGACCATTCCATGGAAATGGAGGAGTTTCAACATCTTTTAGGGTTTTCGTTAGGGGATTTGAGAGATAAAAAGTGGTGATTTTCAAGTGCAATGTACATGCTAATTCCGTCTGAAATTTAACGGCGTTTAGCGGTTTGTACTTCTTGTGTTTTTTAAAAATTAATTGAAGGACCTGTTTTTGCCTATAAAAATCAGTATGAGGAACAAATTGCCACAAACTTAAGAATTCAAGGACTTTAGAACTCTTTTTTTAATAGGGACTGTTATAGCTAGTATTTTACGTACCCTTAAATATATTAATTTTGTGGGCCTGATTAATAATCTAAATAGATATAGACATATAAATTTAATTGGTGGTCAAATATAATCAAGGATAAAAGTGTTGAAATTGGCAGAGTTTTTGAGGTTTTGATTTATGGACAATGCTGATAAAAATGAAAACAAATATTTAGGGAAAAACAGTTATCTTCAGAAGAATTTAAAATTATTTCTTGAAACTTTACAAAATTTTTAAACAATTAATAATACTTATTATGAACTAAATTAATAAGATAAACCAGTTCTGGTCGATGTGAGAGTTATAGTGCATAAGTAATAGGAAATGATTATAATTATATACTGATTATGAAACTGCTATATTTTAGATACTTATTACAAATGCGGTACAATGATACAATTGAGCATGTACAAACTTCAAGTATTTATAATAATAAAAGGAGTTTCTAAAAAGTTGGAAAGCATTACATAGGTTTTGATTTTAATCTAAATCATATATTTACTAAGATACTACTTTTAAATAGTTTTGGGGGTAATTATTAATATATCACATGTATGTTTCTTGATCTCTTCCTACTGTTCACCAAAAAATTAGATATATCGTTAGTTTATTCAACTTGATGAGTAGTTTTAATAGATATGTAATAACATATCAAGATTAATTTATGATGGAAGATATATAAATGTATCAAAGAAAACATTTTAGTTTTGTTCTTCTTAACTAGACCCCATTTGAGAACTATAAAGAGGATTATAACCATATAAACTTGAATATGAACTATTCGTGCGCTTTAAAAAGTAATAAAAAATATTTGAAAACTAAATAAGCCTTAATAATTATTTTTAATTGTTTTTAGGTTGACAATGTTAATCATATTTTATCAAGAAGGAATATAAAACACATGCTAAAAAATTAATTTTTGTATAAAACTGAAAAATTTCTAGTGTTTTTAGATATTTTGTGGACATGTTTATGAATATTCACTGATATTGTGGATACTCACTAATATCATGAACATTTTGTGGATAATTAGAAAAAATATCTACCCTGTTATCTGTATTTAGATTTTAAACTACGTACAATGTCGTGGGAATATTGACAATATCGTGGTTATTTTCATCTTTCAAGATAATATATCAGAAGTATAAAGTATAAATAAGTATGGAAAAAAGATGGACAAATGATTTGCAAATTGAGTTTTTTGTGCAAGATGAAAATTATTTTCCTAAACGGTTTTAATATTTTGTTGATATTTGTATCAATATCTATGATATTTGCTTTTATTCACAATATTGTCTATATTCATGGACAAATTTTTCCAAAAATATTTGATACTTTGTCGAGATTTTTATTAATTTATAATCGCCATGTTTGGTAGATTGCACTATACAAGGCATATTGTCATAATACAATATGGTGTTTAGTATCATAAATTACCAAAGAATTTAATAACTGTTCACGTGTCTGTTTGCTTTCACAAGTGCTCGGGTCGCTACAAGTAATAAAATGTGTAAATGAAGTATCGTTTTCACGAGGATTGATTCCTAAATTTCTACTAATTACGTAATTAGAATAACTTAATTTTATCTAAGCAATTAAAGATAGAAATGACAAAATTAAAAACTAAAATAAAAAAGAAATCAAAATAACAAAATTATGAGATAAAATAATAAGAGAAACTTAATTGATGAAGGATCTAGGGGTTGCTTTCATTCTACTATCCCTTTGTTTATCTTATTCGGTCATTACTAATTTGTTCACTCAATTCATCAATTGGGGCGCTAATGTCATCTCATTACCTCTCCTGAGTGTTAAATGAAATAATACGTATAGGTACTTAAGGCAATATCTCTATCTACCTAGATATGTATGCACTTATTATGCTCGAGCGTCACAAACAATTGCCTAAGTGTTACCGGCCTCCCAAACTCACAACACTAAGGTTGTGCCACTCCAATTAGAATATACTAAATTCCTCCTCTGAGTGTCAATGTCATATATCTATGTCAATTAATTTATTAGCCAAGTAAATTGGAGGCATTAAGCTTAGAGTACACAAATCAATTGAAAATGAAAATTTATTAACAATAATTGAATATTCAAAATATAGTTCAAAAAGAGCTACATCAAAACCCTAGACTAATGTTTAGCTCACCATATTGTAAATAAACAACAAAACCAAACCTATGATAAAAATCATGTTCAACATAAAATCAAGATAAATAAATAAAGAAATAGGAAAGAAATGAAACTAATTGATGGTTTTGAGCTTCAAATCTTCAATTTTTCCACCAATCTTCGATGGGCTCCAAGAAATCTTGATTTGTGCCTCACAATCTTCACAAAATTGGGTTTTTCTTCTTCCAAAAGCCACGTGAGTGACCAAAGGTAGGTCTCCAAATTGTGTGTCTTTCCATTCTCAAAACACTATCAAAGGCCTTTTATGGGTATCCTTTTTGAGAAGTGTGCCTTACTATAAATAGGTCGTCAGTGTGTTTTGGAGCTAAAGTGAAATGTCCTCACTATAGCGCTAGGGGCTGGTGCTGTAACAAGAAAAATTGGTGTTGCGGTGCCAATCAAAATTCCTTTGGGTGCTGTAGTGAGTCACTACAGCACCTGATGCTATAAGTTTGAGCTAAAATACAACAAATGGCACTGTAACAAAGTTTTTTCACGCTTCTAGCACCAGACTTTATTCCACTAGCCAAATTTTTTAGCTTTTCGCTCCAAGAATTGATCCTTGAGCTTCTATTGGCTTTCTTCCATTTCTAAAAACTGATAATAAATTAAAAAAAGTAAATAGTAAAATGAAACCAAAAGTATATTTAAACATAATTAAAAGTAAAATTAACTAAATCTTAATTAAACTTAAATAAACATAAAAGTATGCAATAAAAACTATTAATTCACTCCAAAATTATACAATGCACTATTACGGTAGCATGCTCAATGTGTTTATACTCACGATAGTATGATATACATCATGGTCAACATGTATGAAATCGTGAATTTTGCGGGGGGTTTTCGCTGCATGCTTTGGCATAATAAGTTCTTATAATATATTGAGAAAATTCAAGATATAGGTGGTCATTGTAATAGTTGGTTATAGTCAGAAAATTGTTTCTTAAAAAAGTTTTCTAGAGGTCCTCTTGCTTGTTTGCGTATGTTTCACGCATTGCTTGATTTTGAAGTTTTGCAGGAGGATAAAAATTGTTTTGACCAGACAAGCCGCGGAAGATGTCCTTTTTATTTTGGTTTTTATGACACCAGATATTTGTTAAAGAAAATCGCATCACAACTTCCTAATAATTAAAATGAATTTCCGACGTGCTGATTTTTCTTTTCTTTTCTATAAATTGGAAGAGCATTCTTTATTCATGACTGTTTTATTTGCTTTTATACTTGTCATATCTAACATGCATATCACGTTGGGCTATATTGCGCTTGTATAATGCTTCAAATACAAACTATCCTCACATCTCTTTTTTTTTTTTTTTTTTTTTTGAGAACCATAAAAAATTTCTAATCAAGGTTACAAATTCAAATTCCGAAGACCTGAAGAGGGGAAAAAAAGCACTCGCATGTTTAAGTAATGTGATAAAAAGAGTGAACCGTCTAAGATTCTTATTGGTTCCGTACCTCAGCTCACGATTTTTTGTCCCCAAGATAGTTGATTGATATGCAGCTCTAGGTTAGCTTTATGGAAAGTGGAAGCGAATTTTGTCTTGTGATATACATGAGTTGTTGTTTCAAACGTGGTTTGCACTTCTTAGGTAGTTGCCATTCTTTTAAGAAATTACGTAATCATATCTGATGGAACTGTCACACTACAAGAAAAACTGCATTTAACGACATGTTATTTACGACATGTAGTTTTTAAATATCGTTAAAAAGTACATACATCGACATATCCAACAAACATGCCATTAACGACATTTGAAACAATAATTGATGACATCTATGTAGACGTCGTATTAAAAGTCTTCTTTTAACGACAATACTTTAGTGTCGTTAATTATTTAACGACAAGTAGGAGATGTCGTTTAAGCCTTGAATATTCTACGACACCTCTTATAGACGACATCTTGACCAATGTTGTCTATAAAGGGCGTCGTAGAATCTCCAAGGCTTTGACGACATCTCCTACTTGTTGTTAAATAATTTAACGACACTAAAATATTATCGTTAAAAGGAGACCTTTAATACGGCATCTATATAGATGTCGTCAATTATTATTTTAAATGTTATTAACGACATGTTTGTTGGAGATGTCGTTGTATATACTTTTCAACGACATTCAAAAACTACATGTTGTAAATAATATGTCGTTAAATGTAGTTTTTCTTGTAGTGTTACTACTATTTTTATGGGGTGCTTGGAAGGTGGTGGGAACCAGTGGTGAAAACCACTTGTATTGTAGCATGTGAGAGCTTTACACTGTAGCAATTTTTTTTATTGTTACTGTAGTATGTGAGAGCTTTATACTGTTCATAACTGAGTTTGTGGTGGGAACTGCAGTTCCCACCACTTTGCCAAACACCCAGTTAGAGTGCTGTAAGTAGTTGTAGTACTTAATAATTGAAGTCCCTGATGGTTATCGGAATGTACTGGAGTTTAAGAGGACGTTCAAGATCAAGAACTTGGAAATAGATGATTGATTACATTATATAGAGAAAAAGAAGAGGAAAACAAAATAAAGTTAATACGAAGTATAATTAGGACCTTCTCCGATAGGTATTCAATATTCCAACGAGTAATCTACGATTTCAAACCATTAGATTTGGTAGAAATCATATTTATTTGTAGATCTGATAGTTGAAGAATAAATAGCTACTGACATATTTATAGTTGAAGAACAGATAACTATTGATAGGTCACTCTTTTTTTTTTTAACCTACTAGAAAAATCTTTGTATAATTAATGGTACTGTTTATGCACCTGAAAGTAGTTAATTAAAGGCTTAGGGAGAAACTGAATTGCACGGATCATTTTACAAACACATTTGGATGATCATATATTCATTTTCAATTTTCTAGTTGTGGTGGAGAATTATTATTATTTTTTCCCAAGAAAGGTAGAGCTGTGAATTAAATCAAAAGGTTGAACTAAAACTTACATTTTAAAAAATCATTTATTGCAGTGGAACAAACTAAAAGAAAAATTAAAAAGAAAATTTTTTACGTTGCTTTTATGCACGTTCTGCATTAGTAACAAAAAAATATCCGTTGCTTTGCTTTTTTTTTTTTTTTTTTTTTTTTACATTTTACTTGATTGTTTCTCATCCCGAGAATATACAAATAAATAAACTAATTCAACTTTAAACTTGTTCATGTAAAATATTTACATCTTCAAGTATAGCTAGAAATGCATGTAGAAATAAATTATATATATAGCCAAAACTATAAGTACTTTTCTAACTTTTAAAAGTAATAATTGCTTTTAAAAAATAATAATTTAAAATTGTAAAAAGCTTTAGCTTATATATGATGAACGTTGAAAAATGAAATCGATAATAATAGCCAAACAATGAAGCTTTGTCTTATAATATAGGTTGGAACTAATAAAATTTAATTGTTATAATATAAAGCTTTTATATATCAGTAAAAAAAAAAGTTTCTAATAGTGTAAAGTTTTTACGTATTATAAAGTGTAAGTTCAAACTTCAAGTTTCAACTTAATTTTTAAACCCTTGAAAAAGACGAAAGTCAAAATGAAAAACTATGTGTCAATTGGACCAATCCCTTTAGAGAAAACTAATTGGATGTCTCGTTATATTAAAACCTTTTACCGGTAAAGCCAAGGAAAAAAAATACCATATATATATATAAGTCTATATTACACATTTACTATATTACAAACAAAGGTAATTATATTACAAACTATATTACATCGATCACAATCTTTGTTACAAGGCATTATTTATCATGACAACCATTGTACAGATCAATGTTATACGTCCAATCTTGTAGTGCACTGGACACTACACGTGTTATATTGAATATGGAGCCATCAATTATCACCAATACACATGGTGATTTATTATTATTGTTTACACATAAAAAATAAATTATGGATGAACGTAATTGATGGCAAACCAACATATACTTTTAAGAAATATTTAAATTAATTATATGCATTATTATTTGTGTTTTCGGCGCTTTTGATCTTCATTTTCTCCAAGAACGATTTCCCATCAAGTTTACGGCGGGAGAAGAAATCAGCGACATACTTTTCCATTCCTATCCTTTGGAATAACGGCGGGTTCTGTGGACTAACCAAACTAGCCAGAGGCCCAATCTCCGCCTCATATTTGGGGTTGAAAAACATTGCAACTGAGATCCTCTCTTTGCTCGAATTTGCCATTACCCTGTGCTCAATGCTTTTGTAGGCCCCATTGCTTATTATCTAGAATTGAAAAAAATAAAAAATTAAATAATTTAATAATTAAATACATGCATGAGAAAGTTCTAACAAATAATGAATATAGGAAAAAAAAGAAAAAGAAAAAGAGGACAGTATGGTATGGCATAAATTCATACAACAAGTCGTTATGGCTAAATTCTTGCTTTAATTGTTATTTTCTCTCTTTCACTACCGTATAAGTATAAAAATTAAGAAGCGAGACTAAGAAGGAAATTGAGGATAATTTTTTTGTAGAAGGAAATTAAGGATGATTACATCATAGAAAAGAGAGGTTACATATAGACGGTGTCCAATATAAAAAAAAAAAATATAAAGTTTGTAATATAGAAGTCTTGTCGGTAGATTAGTGGTAATATATATAAAAATATACACACACATATTGATATCAAAATTTACTTATTATATGTCTATATTGTTATTTTATTGCTAACCAACTTCTTGAAGTTGATAAATATATATTAAACTCAGTCATGAGTTAAAAATTATATTCCGGGTTTTCTTTCTTTTATTGAATTAATAAATCTAATATTATCAGGAAAAGAACTGAAGGCTGAAATTTAAAAGGGAAGAAAGAGCAAAATAGTACATTTAGACTAAATCTTAGTAAATAATGTCATATAATTTCAAAATGTACAATATATAACATATTATGAGAAATTGAGTAATATCTCATGATAAATTAAGAATAAAAATCCTAAAATACACCCACTTCTTTATCATCTACATCTCTCTCACCTTCTTCCCTTGTCGGCACTACCGCTGATCATATAAATACAATATTTATCAAAAAATACCGTATTTACCATGTAAATACAAAAATTCACTATGACTTCGTCGGACTGCTGGTGGCCTAGAAATATAATATTACCATAAAATATCGTATTTATTGTGTAAATGCAAAAATTCACCGGTGACTTTGCGGGACCTACGATGGCCGGGAAATACAATATTTCACTTGAAATATAATATTATTGTGTAAATACAAAAATTCACTAAACCATCGGCGGCCGAGAAATTCAATATTTACTAGGAAATGCTGTATTTACCGTGTAATACAAAAATTTATCGATAACTTCACCAGATCGTCGATTATCATAAAATACAGTATTTTACTTAAAATATTGTATTATCATGTAAATACAAAAATTCATTGGCGACTTTGTTGGACCACTAGTGGCCAGAAGATACAATATTTTACTTGAAATACTGTATTTTTGTGTAAATACAAAAATTCACTAGTGTTTTGTTGAATCGTCGACGGCTAGGAAATACAATTTTAAGTGAAATACTATATTACTGTATAAATACAAAAATTTACAAGCGACTTCGTTCGATCACCGGTGGCTGAAAAGTACAATATTTACTAAGAAATACTATATTTACTATGTAATACAAAGAATTACTGACAACTTCATCGGACCACCAGCTATCGAAAAATACAATATTAACTTTGTAATACTGTATTACACTATAAATATTATATTTCACCGGCAGTTTTGACGAATTGCCGGCAGCTAAGAAATACTACATTAACCTTGTAATATTGTATTACAATGTAAGTGCAAAATTTCATTGGCGAATTCCTTGGACAGCCGGTGACTAAAAAATACAGTATTAACCTTGTAATACTTTGTTAAAATGTAAATATTAAAATTTCATCAGTAACTTTGCCAAACCATCGACAGCCAAGAAATACAATATTAACCTTGTAATACTATATTACAGTGTAAATATTATATTTCACCAACGACTTTGTCCGACCCCCGTGACTGGAAAATACAGCATGAACCTTGTAATACCATATTATAGTGTAAATAATATATTTCAATAGTGACTTCAACAGACCAACCACGGTCGAGAAATACAGTATTAACCTTGTAATACCATATTATAGTGTCAATACTATATTTCACTGGCAACTTTGCTAGATCATCGATGGTCGAGGAATACAGTATTAACCTTGTAATATGGGCATGGATCTGTGAGGTCGGACAACCTCCATTGTCGCGGATGAGCAAGTTGATGCCAATGAAACAATAGCATCCAAGGAGAAGTTTTCGATCCACCATCTTCAACTAGGTTGTGTCGCGAGGAAACAAAGAGATCGAGTGATCGGGGAGGAAGACGACAATTCTTCGACTAGATTGAGCATCAGTGGTTCTATCGAAGACGGTGGACGAGATCGGCAAAACAACATGTTTTGCAGATCTAGCATTTGTGTTCATATATCTAGATTAGGGACGTCAAAACTCATCGCTATATTGGTTGACACAAAGTCTTTCTCCGTTGTACGCCTACAGATCAACTCTGCAAAATGGTTCTTCGTTGATGCATCAGCGATTTGTCACTCACGATCTCACCAAACGACGACGATAATGGGAAAGAAAATCATGCAAATCCACTTTGTCTCGTTTTCTAATCTCAGCTAGACGTTGTGGATCGATGGCTTCCTTGGGCGATGACGAAGAACCAACGAGCCAAAGGTGGTCGGGAAAAATGGGTGAGAGAGAGGGACGAAGGAGAGAGAAAGAAAAGAGTATTTTGGGAAGAACTAGAGGAAGAGAATGACCGAAAGAGGAGAGAGAAACAAGGAAGAGAGGTAGAAAGGGATTTTCTTTTTTTATTTATTTTGAAAATGTAAGAGTTGATATCATATTTCAATATGGGTATTTTGGACTTTCTATGTTTGTGAAAAATTGAATATGCTTTTATTTACACATTTTTAAAACTTCTAACATGATTTACCCATTTGATAGCAAAATTTGCTATTTTACATAATTTCTCATTAAAAAGATCAAGTATAATATTGATGAAGGGTACCTCAAGAATATCCCCAACGTTCACCATTAACGCATTTTGGAGGAAGTTCACAGGGATCCAAGCCCCATCTTTCTTGATCTGGAGACCATTCACTCCGTTAAGTTGGTGCAGAATAGTGATACCCGTGGCGTCGGAGTGAGGCGAGATGCCTACTACCAGCTCTGGTTGCGGACAAGGAGGATAGTATGTCATCCTCACCGATTGCATCCCATCTTCAAATAAGTCCATCATCACATGATTTTGCTCTATTTTCAGAGCTTTTCCCAATAGCCCAAGAAGTGTCATGGCAACCTTTTGCAATTCTTTGAAGTAAGACTCTAGGGTAATCCTGAAAAAATAATTAAAAACAAAAAAAATATTATTTCAAGTAATATTGATTTGCTATAATATACACATGAAAATTTTTGGAAACAATATTAAACATAAATCCAATACAATCACGTGTGTAGGTACGCTTCTGGGAAGCTCTTTGATTTATTAAGTACACAGGAAATTCTACAGGATGAAACAACAAAGCTTATCCGAAAAATGAATACAATAAATTGAGATTGATAGTTCATAAGAATAGCTGTCCAAAATCACATTAATTAAAGAAAATTACAATGATAACTTTAAAAAACATGTACTCCTGCTAGACTATGATGTGACATAAATAAGTCAAAAAGTGTACCTAAGAGAAGAAGGGAGTTCTGAAAAAAGATATGATTTTCTTTTGGTGATAGGGTTGAGTGTCATGTATACCCTATCACTCTAGTCAACTTTTTGGTCATATGTTCTGTTTACGGTTCCATAGCCTTCAACATCACCAGGTCTTATCTTGTACTTCATCTTCTCTTCCAAAGGAAGCTTAAAGAACGCTTCAACCTCATGTTTCAGCTTCTCCAACAATGAAGGTCTAACTCCATTCACCAACTGTAGCAATATTAGCAAAACATTATTTTTAGGGTCAACAAACATAGATTATATCTAGTACTAAAACAAGACACTTTCTGTTTTTTGTTAAAAGAAAGCGATCAAATAGAATCAAAGAGTTATATTCCTATTTATATCCGAAAGACAAAAAAAAACCTGAAAGATGCCCCAGTCTTTGCAAGTGGAGTGCAACTTTTCTAGCTCAAGATCTGCAGTTTCGCAGGCCATGACCAAATTGTTCATGTCGATTGTTGGGATTGTTGCAAAACCACGGGCGTTGTCGAGGAGATCGGTCACGGGCCCTCGGTCGAATCGGACATATTGTTGTGGAATGGCGATCAAGGGCGTTTTGGTGAGCTCTTGAACGCTCATCAATGGATGATTGGAGCTCTCAAAGTTTGACAATATTGGAACTGTTGCCATTTCTAATTTAATTTACTTCGTGATTAAGCCAAGGTGGGCCGAAATACAACAATAGGTGCACGCTTTTATAGAGGTCGGAAAGATAAAACTGAAGAATATTACCTACTTGAAAAGTAATATTAAAGGGTAATTGCTTGAAATTAATCATCATTAGCTAGAAAAACTATAGATATGGCGGTTAAATTGGATAATTTCCATACTTAATCTCTGAATGAAAAATTAAACAATTAATTTTGGTTGATACATTAATCTTTTACATACTCTTGCAGGAACAGTACTTTCATGCAAATTTACGTGTTTACTTTTGCACCAATCCAGCTGATACACATCTGTTATCATGTACGTCATTGATGAGTTCAAGGTTCACGCCTAGTTACTATATGGAGGGAAAGTAGCTCTTTATTTTTATTTTTTTTTTCAACTAACTATTTTAGCATGTGATTGATCTAGAAAAAGTGATTATAATTTTCCCAAACTACATTTGACATAATACCCGCCGCAAGAGATTTTGACAATATGCGTTTACATACTATATATATATATTTTTTTTCACAATTTTTTGGATCATATAGATATCTTTAGTGTACATATATGTACGAAATATACAAGCGCATAATCTCTTTTATTTTTTTTAATTTTCTTATCTCTTTTATTTTTTTTAATTTTCTTTTCTTTCTTTCAAATGAAGTTCGTATTACATTTTATATGTTTATTAATGAACCGATGGACAAAAAGACATCAAGGATACATGCCAACTAGATTCACATTTAATCTCCATCAAATATTATTATTTTTTTTGGAGAATCATCAAATATTATTATTAATAATAAGAAAATTAAAAAAAAAGTTTGGAATCCAAAAAAAAACAAGGAACCAAATAGAACAGAGGATGTACCAAAAAAAAGACCGGTGTCAACATTTTAATTCAGTTCTAAATTTTATAATCTCTTAAAAATCACAAATTTACATAGTAGTATATAGCTAATTTTCGTAAGTAGGTTATTGAATCAAGGTTTTACGTAAGAAATATGAGTATCTTTTGAAAGTCAAAATTTAGGACATAAATGCAATGATCAAAACAATTGTATATGGACATTGCAATAAGTTATATAGTTGATCCAACCATATATCTGTGATTTTAGATATATTTAATGATAATTTCACACTCATTTCTAAAAGTATAAGAAACCCTTAGGTTTAAAGTAGGTCCTTGTCCCTTTGATAGCATAAGATATATATTTATAATCAACCCCCTACATGTCCTTGCAGACTTAATGATAATTTCACAATGATCTCTAATATCAAAGGTCTAAATTGGTTTACATACCTAAGCCTTCAAGGTCTCTCTCTCTCTCTCTCTCTCTCTCTCTCTCTCTTTCTTATACCTATAATAGAATCAAATGTACAGACCCGCTCTACTATATATTGCATTTTCTTATATATTTATGTATGTGTGTGTGTGTGTGTGTGTGTGTGAGTTTATGTGTGTGTATGTGCATAGATGCGCTCCTCCATTAGTTTTGATAATTGAAATAAAAGCAGTAATTATCATAGAGTTTGATTTTGGATCACCCACTAGTTTCTATAACAGCATTATCTATTTTGCTGCAGACGAATCATATGAATCGTATGAGGAAGGATCATGAATCCCTCAATGTTCATTTGTAAAACATGGAAACCCTATGCCGCACCATAAATTTGGTACGGATTTGTTTTGAAAGACATTAATTTGTAGATAACCATGAATTCTAAGCATCAAAAACATCCTCAGTGGCAACGAGCACATCATCTTTTAGAGCGACTTCTTGATGGACATCAACATGACTATTTACTACCTAAATTATTTGTTCTAGGCACGTCTTGAAAACTCCCAAAGGACACTTAACAAGTCCCACATGTCGGCAGAATTTATATTTTGATTAAACATATCACAAAACTTCTTTACTTAGGTTCTTTTTTTTTTCTTGTTTTTTGAAAGTTTTACATAGGTTTTTAGAGGATAATAAATTAACATATATTCTTTGTTTTTTTTTGTAATTAATTTGCATAAATGGTTGATAACCATGAATAACTATATCCTTTCACAAATATATAAATGTTACATTGACATAAAATTACAGTTTGACAAAGTCGTCACGACCAAATGAATTCTGCTTTATCCGACATTATTTGCATCTAGTCTTCCACTAATTAACTCTAAAAAGCACCACCTAACAATAATGAAGAAGAAATGTCGTAAAAAAACCAATAATGAAGAAATTAAAAAAAAACAACGTGGATAATAAAATTGTTATACCATCTATAAATTTAACAATTGGAGATTTCATATTCGTCGATGTCGCTGTCAACAACTTCTTGTAACTTACGGAATTGGATTTCTTAATCAATCTTTTATTACATAAAAAAAACGTGTGTATTAGTACAGAGTTTTACTTTTCCTTATAAGTAAATTATGTCGGTTTGACTAATCCATGTTCTAGTCTAATGACCAGACAATTCTTTTCTTATGTCCTTGTAAGCTAACAACAGAGTGGATACATCTCGCTTCACTAATAAGTCGTGATAATATTTTTATATGTCGACAGAAAAGGCAAGTTTATTCTAATTGATCAGACAACATTAAATATATATTACAAATATGTACATAGAAATATAGATGATCTTTATTCTACATATTCAACTCATTCAAAATAATGGAAAATGTCATCGATGATGGTGAGTATTCAACAAACTGGCCAATTAAGTTTTGCCGATTCCTATTGATTAGTTAGACAGGAGACCACGTTTGGGCATAAATATCTCACTATGTTATGAATATGTTGGCGGTAGGACAAATCCGCGTAATGTTGTGTGGTGGTGTGAAGTGTGGACCAATAAGAAAAATTTAACGTGTTTGAGTGAGTCTATATCTGCATTTATTTATTTATTTTTGGATAAATATTTAGTTTTTAAAATTAATTTTCTAAGAATTCTGATTTTTTAGATATTATTTTTCAAATGTTTACGTTTTTCTTTTAATTTAATGTTGTGGCAGTAAAAATTTTCAAAAAAGAGCATTAATTGAACCAAAATCATTAACTTCGTATGCAACCATATTACAATTAGTTTAATCAGATGTTATTCAAATATTGAAGTTTATAGTTTTTAAAATTATGAATTCTATATTATTGTTGTTGATTTTTATAATTATAATTATGCCAAAATTCAAAAGTTAAATTTGAGGTATAATCGAAGCTTTTTAAACATTCTAATACAGATTTTGCAAATTAAAAATTGGGAGAAGAAAGAAAATAACACAATTAGAATACTAATGATTATTAATAGTGTAATATTTTGAGAAAGAGAGTAAATAACATAATTTTAATAAATAAGAACTATTACATGCTTAAATTACCCAAAAATAGCCTAAAATTAGAAACTCTAACCCCCAAATCAAAAAACCTTATCATTGTCCTCCTCTCTTTCTCTGACACTAATAAGTGAAGGCAGCACAAGCTGCTAGCAAGGCACGATGACAAGTTTGTGGTGAGACAGCTATAGCGACTTCGTACTAGAGGGGTGACGATAATGGCAGCTTCATTGAGAGGCCTTAACGATGTCTTTTCGTGCACGTTCGTCATGGTTGTATGATCATCGATGCATCACCATAGTCATCAAATGTCATTGCACATTGCCGATAGCATCGCATCTCCTTTAGGCAGATTTGTGATAGGAGAAACACATCGTGTAGATGGCGATGATGCCCTTCTACTTCCATGGGGAAGATTTTAATTTTTCAGCCTTGACCTGTCATCGATAGTGGTCATCGTCTGTCACGACCTAAGGACCAGGAGGTGATGTAGTGGATTAGCTAGGTTAATTAAGTCAAAATTTAATTAAAATTACAAATTAAAGAATTTGATTAATTATGAAAAATGTGACAATTTAGAACTTTTTAAAATGATTATTATAATAATAAAACAAATAGGCGGAAAGTAAAATAAAATAAAATAAAGAAAAGAAAATATGTGTCAGTTCTCATCGGGCCCACATCTTGTGCACACATATAGTAGCGACATAAAATTAAATCTACAACCACAGTCCAATGAAAAAGAAATTAATTTAATACATGCCTTGATTAAGTAATACAAATAACCTACTCGAGGTCTTCTATTGCTCGCGAGTCTTGTCGGTGGACTCTCTGTTGATCCGAAGCTGGATTCCACCTAGAAGGAAAGGGTTTGAAAACACGTAAAAAGTGAGCAAAAGGTTTAGTAAGACTAGGTTATAAAAACATTTAATTTGAATATAAAATTCATCATTCAAGAAAATATTTAGAAAATAGAATTAAATAAATAAATGGATAAATAAATTAAATAAAATCAATCTTACCAAAAATTGTTTATTGTTCGACCAGAAGGGATATTATTATCTTTTCTTGGGCAAACCATAAATATCACCACTTTAGTGGCCTAGTTGGGTTTTGGGACCTGCCCTCAAGGTCGTACTCTGTATGACCCGATCTTTGATTATGGCATCATGCCCAGCCATGCATTTCTATAGTTATTAAAATTTCATTTTTACGAAGTATATTCACTTATATTCATTATGCGGTCCATTATAAAAATTACCTCATTTTACTGTTTATGAAAACAACTGATAAAAATCTTTTTCAATCATTCATTGAAAACATTTTGGTAGAAATCATTTTGTGGCCAAAACCATTTAAAAACTTAGCTACCAAGGAAAGGGGTAGAAGTTCTACCTCAATACCTGGCACCACAGCTCAGCATTGCAGTCCCGATTTGCTATATGTTAGCTCCACGGAACCACGAACAACTTTAAATATAAACTAAGTTCATTAATATCTAACTTAAGATATTTAACACTACTAAGCTATCTCATAGTGTCCTAGTATGCCATTTATATTCGTAAAATCATACTATAAAGTTAAAATCTCAGTCTAGGTTTAAAATAAAAAAAATGAGTAAAAAATGACAAATTTTCACAAAGCTCGATCGGCCTACTGGTTTCCTTGGTCCGACTTGCCGAACTACACAGTTTGGCCTACCGGTCATCTGGGTCTAGCCTGCCAAACCTGTTATGAGTTCAACCTATTGATGATATGAATTTGGTTTGCCGAACTCAAAGTTTGACCTGCCAAACTGGAAAAATTATGAAAATTTTCAAACTCGGGTCTCGGCCTCCCCAAGCCCAAATCCTCATTTCCAACATGTTTTCTCAATTCTTAGGCATACAAAACATTCTTAGAAGATAGAAAAAATAATATAACACTTTTAAACTAATTCAAACAAGATTTACATAGAAAATTTCAATTAAATTTGAAAATGGAAAAAATGGAGAAAAAATAGAAAAACTTGATTTAAATCCATTTTTCATCAAACTAAACCTAGATTCTAGATGATTCGGGTCTTACAAACTTAGATTTAAGGTTTTCTAAGCTCATATGACTCAGATTTCAACATTTTAAAGAAATTGAAAATTAAGAGAAAAGTTTGAAATTTTTTTTAAAAAAGGTTAAACTAACATTGAATCCGAGCTTTAAAACAAGTTTAAAGTAGCTTAATCATGTTCCTCAACCTCTAATCTAGCTAAGAATCAAAGCTTGAGTTCAAAATTTTGAATCAAAAGAGAGGGAAGAGAGAAAGAGAGAGGCAGTAAGAAAGAGAGAGATGAGAGAGAGTCTGAGAGTGAGGGAGAGAGAGAACGTGAGAGAGTGAGGGAAAAAGAGGGAGAGAGAGATTAAATAAAGAGAAGAGAGTAAAACCAAAGAGGAAAACCGTGTGCCATCTACAGTTTTACAAAAAAAGACGTAATTGGTATTTGACAAATTGTTTTGTTTCAAATTTAAAATAACAAATAAAAATAATCAAAAGCAATTAAAAATGATTAAAATAATTAGAAATATCATTAATTTAGAAATATCACACAATAGGCACACTAATTCACCATTTTATATACTAATGACACTTAATTAATTTCGGGATGTCAATGGCAGAGAAAGAAAGAGAGAAGAGGGAGAGAAAGGGAGGGATAGATTAGAGATTTTGAGGAAAAAATCTTCAAACTGTCATTTTCTTAATTTTTAAAAATATGTTATTTATTTTCATAAATAAACATATGAAATAGTCATTAAAAGGTGAAAAATATGCATGGTCATCACGGATGTATGATCATCGACGCATCACCATAGTCATCAAATGTCGTTGCACATTGCCGATGGTATCGCATCTCCTTTGGGCAGATCTATGACAGGAGAAGCACGTCGTGTACATGGCGATGATGCCCTTCTGCTTCTATGGGGAGGATTTTAATTTCTCGGCCTTAACCTATCGCCAATAGTGGTCACTGTCGTGAAGCTCTGATGGTAGTCAATAGCAGAGAAAGAAAGAGAGAAAAGGGAGAGAAAGGGAGGGATAGATTAGAGATTTTGAGGAAAAAATCTTCAAACTATAGTTTTTCTTAATTTTTAAAAATATACTATTTATTTTCATAAATAAATATTTGAAATAGTCATTAAAAGGTGAAAAATATGCTTTTATTATTATATTTGAAAAACATTAAGGCGTTGCTTATTTGGGGATATGGCATGCAAGTGTGTGTGGAGGAAAAAATGTATCATTAGTTTTCTTTTTTGAAGTTAAATTTAATTACGTAATTAAGTCTATCATTGTTGCTCTTTTTGTCATTTTATGCAAGGATTTTTCATGATAAGAAATTCAAATTTGAATAGGTGTACGGAAAATAAATTGGAATATATGAATAGAACCATCTTGTAATTTGTTAGTGCTCAAAAGACATTAGTCAGTACATTAAGAGCATCTATTATAACAATAGGGAATACACCCACTCAACGAAAAAAGAAAGAAAGAAAGAAATAAATAAATAAATAAGCACAATTTATTCAATTAGAGAATTCTTATGGAACTAGCTACGATGAGCCAGAACCTCTATATTTTTGAGTCAATCAATTAATTTAGTTTTATAAATT
Organism: Artocarpus hirsutus; assembly: GCA_946598075.1. Lineage (NCBI taxonomy): Eukaryota > Viridiplantae > Streptophyta > Magnoliopsida > Rosales > Moraceae > Artocarpus > Artocarpus hirsutus. The sequence goes on along the minus strand of CAMOHE010045580.1, from coordinate 12,220 downwards.
TCTTAATTAGTCGTTCAAATAATCTTTGAGATTAACAAATTTTAGCAATAAACTATAATTAGTAAAATCCTCATGGGATTGACATTTTGTTTATTACTTTTTTACTTATGATGGCTTGTATACTTGCAAAATGTTTCAACAAGTTTGAAAAAAAAAAAAAATATTATGGTTACGTCTATTGACATCCTCTAATCTACTTTTTACATTCTTTCTTAAACCACCTCTCATTGTACTTGTTACATCTTTCTTAAAATACTAAAAAGTTCCTACACTAAATTATGGTATTGTTTTGCCCTTTTCCACTCACCAACTAATTACCAAATTTATAATTTTTTCCCAAATGTTTTTTACGTGAAAAAAGAAAAACACAATTTTGATAATTTGCAATAAATGATTCGTAAGGTTTGTATATAAATTAAACCATTTGTGGTCTACTTCAACAAGAAGAAGGATACTTTTCATTCTTATTGAACGATAATTTTCTTCATATTGTTTTTCTTTTTATTGAACCAAATTATGGATTCCTTCATAATAAACTGTAATGATAGTACTACTCAAGATTCATAAAGATTATTTATAAAACAAATAACAAATTTGCGCGGTTTTATCAACAATAGTTCATATTAATACGAAACAATAAAAATTGAATAAAAAATAAGAATTTTGAAGAACATTAAACCATATACTTTCTTGTAGGGAGGTTCTTTCATGGTGGAATATAGTTTTATGAAAAAGTAGGGTATAATTATTTTTTAGAATGGATTCCTTCTTATTTGAGGTGGGGATGTGGCGAGTATTTTTTTTATAATACTTTTGTCCTCAAAAGTAATTTTCTTAATAGGTAATACAAAAATAAGAAACTTTTTTAATAAATATGTTTAAAAAGTAAAATGAGAAGTGTCAATAGAGACACCAAATTTTATATGTTCCTTATAGATATATACATATATATGTGGACCATGTCAAATCTTTGTAGTGAATAGCAATTTTTCAAAACTAATTATAGTAAATAGCAAGTTTAAAAAATATTCATAGTAAATAGTAAATTTATGAAATAAATAATTTATTTACCTCCTTAATTTATGGTGTAAATAATTCTTATTTATATAGTAAATAGATTTAGGGTGTCAAAATTTGTTTATAGTCTTGTTTACAATATAAATAAAAGAAAATTACATAGAATGCCCCCCATTTGGCATTCCTTATTAAAAACGCCTTCCTTTATTCCTATTCACATAATTGCCCCTTTTCTTCTTCTTCTTTTTTTATAATTCTGTTTTGTTATTTACTGTTTTCCCTTGTTTTGTTTATTTAGTGATTAAACAAATTCGGGCTTTTTTTTTCGTCTCTTTCATTTTGATTGGTTTTCTTTGTTCTCTCTTCGTTCATCTCTTTGTATTCTTTTCTTTGAATCTCTATGTTGTTCTTTGATTGATTTCGTTTTCGTTCTCCATGAGATTTTGTGGCTTTTAATCGATTGCTTTTGTTCTTTAAATCGCTCGGGTGTTAGTTAAAGTTGTTTGATTGTCAGGTGTTGGTGGTACTTCCTTGTCCAATTTTGATTTTCTATTTCTGTTGTTCATTTTCATCAATCGGTGAATTTACTGGTAATTTTTTAATGTAAAAATAAAAATAAAAAATAAAAAATAAAAACAACAACAAAATCAAACATGCAAAAAAAAGAGAAAAATGCAAATGAAAAAACTAAGAACAAATACAGATAAAAAGTCAAAACAAAATCATATTATCTAACATAGTACTTCCTTATCTTTTAATGGCTTGTATGCCAAGTTTAATTCACTTTCCTTTTTATTTATCTTAAGCGCCTAGGGAAAACAGGGAAAAAACCCGAATTCCCTTCCTTAGGTGTCAAGAGTTCAGGTTGGATTTTTTCAAACTTGAATTTTTAGATTTCCTAGTTGAGATAGGACGCAATTTTAGGAATTAAGAATTAAAATTCGGGTTTTTCTTAGGGGTAAATTTTAGGTATTCAAAATTTCAGACTTTATGTAAATTTTGGCCTATAAATAAGCATCCGTAAGGCTAATAAAAAAAAAGTTGAATTCTTTAGAAATAAAAAGAATAGAGATTTTTTCTTTGGTTCTTTGATGAACTTTACGAACTCACCGGGCTTATCCAAGCGTTCAATTCTGACTTATCAATCAAGTTCTCCATCCTTGATTGTGGTGTCTACTACTAGAATAAGGTTCTTGCTTCATTATAAGCAATAGGTTGCAGTCTTTCCACTCCAAGTCTGAGTAGAACGGTCTTGGTGCCTTGTATTGATAATGTGTTGTCTCAGCTTATTGGTGGGGTTCTTATCACTTGTAGGTTATGTTTTTGTTTCTATAATTTATATTGTTTTATGATGTTTGTTCTTTCTTTGTTTGATCGTTTGGGGGCTTAGATTGGTTGGGGGATGGGGTGGGGTGGGGGATAGGGCCCCTCCACCTTTTTTTTCCTTACATTTTTTTTTGTTGCTTTGTTTTATAGTATTTTCCTTCTTTGATTGTAGTTTATTTTGCTGTAGAAATGGGTAAGAAGTCTACCGTTGAAAAGAAATCATTGAAACGTAAGAATAAGGATAAAGTAATTCTGAAAGCTCAAAGAAACTAGCTAGAGTTGCTAAGGCTTCTTCAAATATCGAGAAGAAAGCTAGTATAATATTTGTTCAGCTGGAAAAGTTTAAGGCCACTGTTTTTAGTCATTTTCTTGACTTGCTTGGTTTTTTAAGTCAGAATACTTTGTTCAATCAGATTTTGATTCATGAGACTTATCAACCTAATTTTATGGAAAGGTGTTATATGTTTGGTGATTCTATGGTTAGGTTTGGAATATAGGATCGTTTAATTTTTGGTTTAAAATGTGACGGTAGAACATATATGAAAAGTTATTGTGATAGCAAGGGAAATACTCTAAAGAACAACTTTTTACATGATGTCTTTAGGCAAATAAATAGGGGTAGCATTATTAGTTGGTTTTTGAAAGTAGTTTTTAAATAACAATGAGGATATTGTGAAGGGTGCTTTGCAATTTTTTTCTCCTATTTTGTGCTTGCTAAGCCTAATGACAAGCGTGTCAGCAATGAATTAATAAGAAATGTGGATGGTTCAAGGATTAATGATGTTCCTGGGGGGAAGTTGTCATTTGACTAAATGATTTCTACCTTGACTTCGACTGGGACCACATTGTATAAAAGAGATGATAAGATTAAGGGGATTGATGGACTTTCGAAGCAAGGATAAATTGACCGTGGAAGAGGAGGTCACAAGATTAATGGTTTATCTTTTGTTTTTCAAGTATAGGTTTATGAGACCATTTTCTCTTATTGGTGATTGGGCTGCCACTAGTAGAAACTGTAGATTACATGACAGTTAAAACCGTCATGTGATTGTCCATCGTGGTACTAACGAGACTTTTTGCAATGATTTTTTACCGTTGTGGAATCCTTATTTTGGTGGGGTTCTAAGATCTTGAGACGAGGCTGCGACAACGGTTTTCACTGAAAACCATCGTAAAACGTTAAGCTTACACGACTGTTTTTAAAAAAACTGTTGTATAAGCTATGCCTTATACGACGATTTTTATGAAAACCGTCATGTAAGGCTCGTGTTTCACAATGGTTTTCACTAAAAACTGTCTTGAAAAAGGTGGTCTAAAGCAAAAAAAAAAAAAAAAAACCAGAATTTCTGGTTTCCCACAGGATGAATAGTCCCATATTTTCATCATTATTACAATGCCCTAATTTCATAATCACAAAATTACATTGAACTATAAAATTTTTACAAAATCATATATATACTTACATTGTAAAGTCATGTACTCTTTTCATGCTTGCACAAGAGTTGATGGATTCTTGGTGTCTACGTCCATGCATGTTGTCATGTGTGAGGTAAAGAAAGAAAAACAAATATAAATAGAATTAACAAAAATAATAAAAATAAAATTAATTAACTAAAATACAAACATAAACACACAGTCATAGAAGCTTTTTATTAAACATGTGGTGGGCATCACAATAATACTTAGGCATCACAAACACATAGAAAGTAACCTATTCTTACACCAAATGCTAAGTGTTGTTTAAAGTTCTTTCAAACACTAAATACAAGTAACACATACTAAATGGCAAATTACAAATTAATATAACTAATCTAAAGCTAAATAACACTAAAATAACCAAATAATACTAAGTTTAGAACTAATAATAACATTGAAACTAAAACTAAGGTTTTGAAATTTACCAACATTTGTGGAGTCGGTGGAATGTCAAGGGACGAGTTGAACGATGGAGGAGTTGGTAGAATGTCGAGGGACGAAGATGAACGGTGGCAAACAGCATTGGGTTTGTTGGGGGTTTGGTCAAACGATGGTGATGTCGTGAGAGAGTGACAGAGGAATGTCAAAGTTGGTGAAATATTGTATGGGTTAGGTTCATCAGTGGTTGGGTCATGGGGGAGGAGTTTGAAAGAGAAGGGGGTTTGAGAGTTAGTGGGTTTAAGTTTGAGAAATTTTGAATAAATAAGGAAGGCCATGACGTTGGTGCAGGATTAAATTTGGGTTAGGTACTAAAAATTTGAAACTTACGGAATCTTTCACAACGGTTTTTTTTTTTTTTTTTTACTACGATGGTTTTAGTAAAAACCATCGTGAGAAGTTAATCTTACACGGTGGTTTTTATAAAAACTGTCATGAAAGGTTAAATCTTATACAGCGGTTTTTAGCAAAAACCGTCGTGTAAAATTGCACCTACCACGGCCATAGCGGTTTTTACTAAAAACCGTCATGAAAGATCCACATCACTACCACAACAGTTTTCGTATTTTTAGGCGTGCTCTTCGTATTTTTACCTCTCTTTATCATGACAGGTTCGAAAAAAGGTTGTTAAATAAGGGTTGTGTAACCTCAAATTTCTAGTAGTATGCTGAGAAGGTTGAAGGTGTTGATAAATCTCTTCCTTGAATTTTTTGGTGCAAGCGCACTGATGCTTGCGCTACAAGGATTTGGATTCCTTGATTTTTGAAGACATAGATGTAAGTTGTTGTTTATTCCCTTTTTTAAACAAATTTTTTTACTTGATGATATTCATAGTTGTGGACATAAGAATTTTTATCCCAATCTATGTTGGCACTAGTTGTTTTGTTTTTGAACTTGTCCTTTTTTTTGGCTCATTTTTTTTAGAATCTATTGAGTTCCAAGTTGGAACTTATCTTATTCCTATTAACAAGCTAATAAATTGGTACCTTTTTATAAAATCTATTAAATTCTAAGTTAAAACCTACCAGATTCTAGTATATTATCTAAATGATTTTATTCATTTTTTATGGAACTCGTCAAGTTCTAACTTAGAACCCATCAAATTCCAATTACAGAACCTACCAAGTTTTGTATTTCTTCTTTGGAACTGGTCGGGTTCTAATTTGAACCTGCTAAATTCAATATATTTCAACAGTTGTTAGTCTTACTTTTTGGAACCCAACAGGTTCCAACTTGGAACATGCCAGGCATATTTGTTTGGAACATATGAAGTTTTATGTTTTTTTGTTCCTTTTTTTTTTTCATTTTGTTGTGTCTTAGTTTTTCTTTTAATATACTTATGATTTTTTTTTTGTTACATATTTGTTAGCTTTCATGCCATGCTATTGAACCGACAAAAGCTGAGCTAGAAAGTGAGCATATGAAAGCTTTGGCTAGTAAGTCTCGTAAAAAGGTTGTTTCTCTTGGTGAGGATGGTGGTGTCGGTGAAGAGCTTGTTTATGAGGCAATGATTTGGTTGATGAGGATCACGATTTTGAAGAGCTTGTTTATCCTCCTTATCCTATCATTCGAGTGGTTGTTTCAAATCAAAATTAGGTATATTTCCTTTTTTTATTTGTTTAGAATCAGGCACGTTTATGTTTTTGTATAGGCTGTACTATATTTTTTCTCTATTTTTTTTATAGATTTCTAATGTTCATGGTGATCAATCATTTTCTAAGGGGGAGGTGGCTGTTCCTTCCTCATTCAATTCCAGACTTTCTGGTTTGGATGTTAAGACAAATCAAGTGACTAGTGATTTATCTCTCCGATTTGTCTATCCTTAAGAAGAATGTTAATGATTGATTTATTTCTTTGAAAGAACCATTTTACTGATTTGGTTTTAGAGAAGATTGCTTTTATTCTTCATGCGATCCATAAGTCTGATGTTCAAGTAGACAAGTATAAGAAAGACAAGAAAGAAGATGATGGAGGAGCTGGGGACAAGGATTTAATGGGGAAGGATGCAGAATTTGGTAAAGAGAATGAAAGTGAGTAGCGACAAAAGAAAGAAGATATAGTCGGAGAAGAAGCCAATAAAGAAGACGTGGGTGGTGATTCCATCTTCGAGGATGTTTCTCTGGATTATATTGAGCAGGTGATTGACTCTATTGTTCATGATTTTGCCGAAAAAGATGTAGTTGATCAACCATCTATTCATTTGGACAGTCAAGATGTTGTGGAGAAGGCTGACGAAGGACTAGACATTGACATTCCAGAAGAAGGTCTAGGTAAAGAAGCTGATGAGAAGATAGAGGAAAGAGAAGACATTGACTGTCACGAGGAAGTTCCTGTTGAAGAAGTCGAGGAGAAGATTGAGGCTGATAATGATAATAATGATTTTGTGTGCTCTTTGGTAATTTTCTTTAGCCTTTTTGTTTTTATATCTTATGTACTAGTGTTTTCTATAGTTTATAATTAAGTTATTTATTTTTTCAAGATCATGATGTGGAGCATGATTTTACTCTTGAAATCCAACAAATAGCCATTTACTATGAAGTTTTTGCTGTCTCAGCAAGCTTCTCAGGGGCCATCTCTCAGAGATGTCTTGGGAGTATTGACTTTTTTAATTTTTTCGATGTTGAAACTTTTGCTAACCATGTGGCTGGGTTTGACGAGTGGTATTATAATGTTTGTAAGCCTAAGAACAAGTATGATACTAAACTCTTGTTTTTTTTTTTTTTTTGCCTTTTTTCTTGTTTTTTCTTCTTGTTTTAATCTTCATTTTCTTTGTTGCAGGATAAAGAAATGGGCAAAAGGTTTTGATATTATTGGCAAATCATTGGACTTTAAAATTGACACGGTTTCCAACAAATGTTGGTTTTATAAATTGGTAACTCTTATTAAGTGGTTTTTTGACTCTGCATGTGTTTTTCTCTTGCTTTTTTCTGTTTTCTTTTTTGTTAATTGATATTTAAATATGATAATATCACAACAACAATTGAAAAAATGTTTACAAGTATTGTAGTTAAAATTTTCAACAAAAAATACTTTAGAATTTGGTAGGTTCTTATTTGTAACCTGACAGATTTCAAAGTTTATTTTTTGAAACCTTACAGATTATTTATATAAATTTTCCAAGGTTCTGTAGATATATTTTATATCATGTCATTTTTTATATTATTCTTTATTTATTATTTTTTTAAGTAAATTATTTTCTCATTGTTATGTTTTATTTATTTTTTTTTAGCACATTGACGCGGTTACGTATTATTTGAGGAAGAAGATTCATGTTCACAAGAAAAAGGTGTTCTCAGTGTGCATGATCCTTGACAGCCACTTTGATTTGAGGATCGGGGGCTTATAATGTTAGAATTATAATTAATTAATTTGTAAATAATCAAAACTGTAAAAATAATTTTGTATGATTTGATTTTGAGTCTTAAAATGTTTTCAAATAAATTTTTAGTTTGTAAATATGTTCTATTATATTTTTAATAATTTTTGAAAATATTTCAAGTTTTAAATAAAATATCCATAAAAGTTTGTAAATTTTAAAAGTTTTTATTTATTTTTAGGGTATTTTGTGTGTTTAATTATAAAATGAACATTTTAATTATTATTGTAAAAATTACGTTTGTAAAATAAATAATCTTAATGTGTTTGTTAATTTTAGATTTAAAATTTAGAGAAAAAATGAAACAAAATGGTGTAAAAAGGTCAAAAAGATCTCGAATGTATAAGAAATCAAAAGAAATTAAATTTTCAAAAAATGACACATGGCACATCGTGGGACGATAGATCAAGGTGCCAATTCATTGTGACCATTAGATCTTCTTCCGTGTTTCAGCTCTTTTTTCAGAAGCTCCTCAGATCAAGTGTTGTAGCTCCCACATGCGCTCAATTCGTCAGCTGCTAGATCTACGTTCTTTGACCGATCTAGCAGTTGTCATTTGTTCTTTGGTCCCGCTCAGCTTGGCGTGATCCCAGCCATTCTCTAGTCTGAAGTCAGCACATGCGAAGGCTGTAAACCATCCGTTCCTTGAGCGCGACACCTTGGATTCGGAAGTAAAAAATACGCACCGACGAGAATGATTCTCGCGTGAAAGAAAAAAATAATAAAAAATATTTAAAAAGAAACAACAATCAGTGTGAGCTGAATCTAGACTATCTTGCAGGGCGGCTCAATTAAAAAAGAAAAAGATAGATTAATAAAAAAAAATTAAAATAAAAATAATAAAATAATAATAAAAATATTGATAAAAAATATATAAAAGTAGTATTTTTCTCATACTATAAATAGGGTGCCTCCTTCCCCCTTATTCACACGTTAGGCCTTTGGCCTTTCTTTCTCTTTTCCCCCTTTTTCATTTAATTACTGTGCCTTTGACTTAACAGTATCCTTGAGATACTAATAAGGTACTTTTTTAACCTCACTTTTAATATTAAAATAATATTTAAATTAATATAAAAAGTCTGATAAGATAGAGAGATGATTTTGTATGATAGTATTCTAGTATAATTTTCAACTCTATATTTATGCTATAATGCTTATATTTTCTTTGAAATAAATTATACTTTCTATGTTTTTAGTCATTATTGTTGATGTTGTTATTCTATCCAATTCTTGCATAAATTCAGTCATACTTTCTTTATATAATTTAATTGTATTGTATAATTAATATTGATAATACTGAAATCATGCTTGTTTATTAAGTTGAGTTTTGTTGCATTATAGACATAAACTAGCATAGTAAATACTTAGTAATGCTTGATTTATTGTCGACAAAGGATTACATAATGTATTTTTAAACTATTTAATAAGACTAAGTTTTGCCGAAATTAACGTAATAATTTATTCTAATTTTTAATTTTTCTAAAATTTTCCTACACCTGTTTAACATATTTATCAAAATGCCTTTGAAACTTTTGTTTTATTATAAAAATGTCATTTGGTATTATACGCATCAAAGTCTCTGATGGAGACTCAATTTCACTCCCCATTTATTGTTTTCCTATTATATTTAGACAACATCCCATATTCAAAGGGATGTTGTATAATTTTTTTTAATTTTTAAATTTATAGCATTTGTTATATATGCATTATAACCAGACCAAGGGCAACCTAAATACAAAACTTTTTATTTAAATTATTTATTTGAAATAATTTAAATTTTAAATTTATTTATTTTATTTTAAAACTAGTTTTAAAACACTTTGGACTGACGTATAGTTAAATTTTAATTTTTGTTACAAATAAATTATGTATTAACATTTGCATGCTTATTTAAAGCATATTAATTTCGAGGCACGCTAATAAAATAAATTGACCAAATTTTGGAGTTAATATTCAAGTTAAATTTATTATTTTTATGCGTCTTAAGGTTAAGGAAGTGGTTAGAGCTTACATCGTGTGCTGTTTTTGTGAGTTAAAAGTAATCAATAGATTATTTGCCAAGAGTTAGGGATTCTATTACTCAACTTTTGTAAGGTTTAATTAAAATTAGTTATTTCTTTGTAAGATAAATTATATGTTATTTCATTAATATTACTATATGAATATCATTTAAGACATAATACTATAGACTTGTCCTATAATGTATAGCAAGGTCAACTTGTTTTGACATGTTTTAACATTATTTGCAAAGCATGCTTGAATAATACAAACTTTATGCATATCGGTAAGGATATGAGAGGATAGTAAGACATGAAAAGGGCGGCGGTTATGTCTTTAGGCATGTATACCCTAAAAAGTAATTAGGGGGAGGCATCAGCGCTCCCTTGGGTCAAAGTCCTAGAATGCACTATATAGGAAATGTCTTAGTGAGGATTCGAAACTCGACGTTCCCTCACCTGACGACTCTTGGACCATTAGTTTTGAGTTGTCAAGTGCACTCTTTGAGGTTACATTGAGTAAAAAGACGTGATTCTCAATTTCGTTGTAGATTCTAAAAAATATTATTTAATTATAAATTATATTATATGTTATAAAACATGGTAAGATTTATCATAGGGTATCTACCAGATATAACCATAGTGGGATTGTTATAAAATACATATTTTGGTTGGATAATAAACTATTAATGCAAGTGTTAATATAGTAAATAATAAAACCTAAAAGTGAGTAATGGTTTCTTATTAGGAATATCAATGCTCATTCCCTATTATATTTACCTCTCATGTGGAGTTTAGTGTAATTTATCCGTCGAGGAGTAGACGACAACACTGCCTATGACATGTCGAAATTTCTTTTAGCTTTATATATATTTCGATTGCACATATAAGACTCTTAAATTGTAGTGCTGGCGATGTTTAATTATCTATTGACTGAGAAATGTATAATAATGATGATGATGATGATTATACTTTTAATATTTGGTGCTATACTAAACTATGGATTGAATTTTAAATATATTCTTGTTCTGCTTTATTTTAAAGATCTATAGGCATTGTTTTGATGATTTGAAATGATATTGCAAAATTTATTTATATTTACTAAATATTACTAACCCCACTTAAGGGTGCTATAGATTTTGGTATCAGAGCCTATGTTTATTTTACTTAAGAAGTATAGCATCACTTTAAAAATCAATTTTTGAAATAGTTTTAAAGTTAAATTTTAATATCATCATCAATGGTACTAATCCTAGTTTAACTTTCGTAATCAAATAGGAATTGTTGGGAGTGTGCTCGACAAAATCTCCCTAGAGACTAGACCATGGTTTCTCGATCGCCCTGCTTGGCCATAGCCTTTACAAAAAAATCCATAGCTCTGCTTTGAACGACACTTTCTTCCTAAGGTGCTCCATAGGGCCTCCATTGGCCACCACACAAGGTGTCAGCTCCTCGAGAGGAATATATGCTTGGGTCGGATGGATTTGACCTATACCTAGGCAACAACTCATTTTCAAAGGTCGATATATGGCCTCATCTCAACCCTCTGATAGAGATCTAACCTTCCGTTGGGATTGTGACACTTGTCACCTACCATCTGACACCACTTGATGGAATATAGGGTCATGGGTCAAACCCATTTAACACCTGGTCCAAGTGGTTGCCTATAAATTGAAATTTATTTCACCAGAAGGCAACGTGGACTCTCTCACCTAACCCTATTCTCGATCTCGGCTCGACAGGTACCTGACTTGAACATTGGAGAGCTCTTTTCTGACATTACACTGGTATTCCCCTTTGATCTTTAAAGCATTCCCTCTTCTTGTGCAGGTTTACTTCAGGAAGCCAGGATGAGCAGAGAAGGTAGTCCGACCATCGTGCACAGCTGCACGTGGCGTTGATCACCAGCTGAACAATTCGAGCATCAATAGGAACCATGCCACCAAGGTGACAACCTCGGTCATCTGAACCTCAATCGATTGAGCAACCTCTAGAAGTTGAATAACTTCAACAAGTTGAACAACCTCAACAAGTTGAACAACCACAACTGACGGAACAACCTCAACCATTTACTCTAGAAATGAATAATTTGGAACAAATCCTTTGAGCTCTCCAAAACATACAAAGACCAGTAGAGGCTTAAGACCTTGTGCAATGCCACCTGACCTTACTGGAAGAATTTGTGAAGCAAAAACGTCATGTGTCTATAGGAGAGCCTAACCCAAGGATGGCTTAATAATGTTTAAATGTTGTCAAGAAGAAATTGGACACTCTCAGGATTCCACAAGAATATTGGGTTGACTTTTGCTACGTATATATTTAAAAGAAAAGCTGAACAATGGTGGGACCTTTAGCAAGATGATTATGACATGCCAAATCTTACTTGGAATAAAATCGAGCCGATATTTTACAGTACATACATTGTGTAAATTATTACAGTACATACATTGTGTAAATTATTAATTAGAAGATTTTTCCAACCCAAAAAAAGCTAGGGTCCTATGGCCATCCAATAGCTATAAGCCAGAGTTGAGAAGATAAACCGCAAGATAAGATTTTGGTTAGTGTTATGAAAAGAAAGAAAAATTTA